>CAUYRH010084365.1:0-10915 GCA_963574655.1 Perodicticus potto
CAATCCCATTACTGGGCATATACCCAGAAGGAAAATGTGGAAACAGCCTAAATGCACACCAACCAGGAATGGATTAACAAGCTGTGGTATATGTACACCATGGAATACTATTCAGCCATTAAAAAAGATGGAGACTTTACATTTTGTAATAACCTGAATGGGGTTAAAACACATTATTCTTAGTAAAGCATCACAAGAATGGAGAAGCAAGAATCCAATGTATTTTATTCTAATATGAAGGCAGTAAATAAGCTAATACAAGGTGTGGGGGTAGAGGAATAAGCAAGTGGGGAGAGGGTAGGTGGAAGGGGTATGTGGTCACAGTGTCTGGCACACCTCTTGAGGGTGGGACACAATTATAAGAGGGACTTTATCTAACAAATGCAATCAGTGTAACCTAATTCTTTATACCCTTAATGAATCCCAAACAACAAAAACAAAATGAAATGAAATAAATGAACTAAAATAAAATAAAAATGTCTCCAAGCATTGCCAAGTGTCCCCTGGTGGACAAAAGCACTCCCCAACCCCAAGATATGATTTTAGGAATGTGCCTGGCACATCATAAATGTTCAAAAAACACTAGCTACTATCATTACTTATTATTAGTAGTATTGTTATTTTGGACTGTTGTTAAAGAGCAGAATTTTTTTGCCTAGGAAAATCTTTGTTTCTTTTCTTGGCCTCCATGAAAATGTGTAGAAAAATGATCAAATGCTAGGAGAGAGAAAGGATGAGCTAATCAGCTCTGAACAATTTTGTTAAATGCACTGATTTTCTTTTCATCTTTCACTAAGGAGAAGAAGGTGGCCCAGTATCTAACCCATGGATATTTTCTGCTATTTTCCAAATTTGACCCAGCTCTTCCAAAGCCTGAGTAAAGAGAATGTTGTCACTGTACTGAGCCGCTGGATGAGAAAAGGGAAGAAGATAACATGGCTGAATCAAGGGTGCGCTATTGTACAAGTTGCGCTCTGGTGAGCTGAGCCAGCCCTGAATGTAATTTCCGTGTATTTCTTCACCTCTCACCTTCCACCATTGCTATTACTTAACCCACTGACCCAGATAGCTGCTTATTAACATTTAATACATGCTAAAGTGTTAGTGGGCTTTGAACAAAACATGAAGTTTCCCATTTGCTTTTCGTTCTTTGCCCTTGAACCATTACATGAGTAATTCTTTAACGTCTTGCTCTGTTATTGCTATAATCATGGTATGTATTTTCTTTAAGATAAAAATGAACAATTTATGGAGAAGAATTTCCCCTTCCCCCATGCGTGCAAGCTTTCATTCATTAAATGGATGTTGAATGTTGATGAGCTCCTATTATGCCAGACATTCTAGGCTAGGGAGGTCACAATGAACAGACATGGGGTTTATTTTCCAGTTGCTGTGGTGGGGGCAGGGGAGGAGGCTTGGGAGATGAGTTAGTGGGGGACTACAGTGCATGTGAAACAGGGAACAACTGAAACACTTTCCCCCACCTAATGGGTCTTTAGGGGTTAGAAATGTTTCCTCCATTTAAAAATAAACAAAAGAGAACTATCCCTTCTACACTCCCCCCATCGCCAAAAAAATAAATAGGCTCTCAGAGAAAAATACAGAATTCAATAAGATGGGGACCTGGAAGTTTGTGACTTCTGAAGTAGGTAGCCCTCGTGCATGCAAAATGCAAGTGCATTTGAGGATAGGCATGTTTAATTTGATGTAAATATTTATTAATTCTTAAGTTCATTCCAGAAAATATTTGATGTAGCTAAATTGGGCAAATAGCAACTTTTTTAATTTTTTAAATTATAAAAGTAATACATGAACATATTCAGTACAGAAATAGAGGAAAAAATGAAGGGAAGGCCCCTGCTTGCCCTCTGCTCCCACTCCTCAATTTTACTCTAGCCAAAGACGAACAGTGAGTTACGGCACGTCCTTTCAGAGATATATTCATGTATTAGGTGGAACCATATAAATTTGCTGTTGTATTTGGTCAAGGATGGTTGAAGATGATCTAACCTCATACACTAGAACCTCTGTGGCTGGATGCTGTGGCTCACGCCTATAATCCTAGCACTCTGGGAGGCTGAGGCAGGTGGATCACTTGAGCTCAGGAGTTCGAGACCAGCCTGAGCAAAAGTGAGACTACATGTCTAAAAATAGGTGAGCTTTGCAGCAGAAACCTATAGTCCCAGTTACTCAGAAGGCTGAGGCAAGAGAATCACTTGAGCCCAAGAGTTTAGGGGTGCTGTGAGCTGTAACGCTACGTCACTCTATCAAGGGTGACAAAGTGAGACTCTATCTCAAAAAAGAAAAATTAGCCCAGCATTGTGGCTGGCACCTGTAGTCCCAGCTACTCAGGAGGCTGAAGCAAGAGGATTGCTAGAACCTAGGAGTTTGAGATTGCTGTGAGCTATGACACCAGGGCTATCTACTTAGGGTGACAGAGTGAGACTGGGTCTCAAAAAAAAAGAACCTCTGTGAGTTGACCACCCGAGGAACTGCAACAAACTGATTATCATATGGAGGTGGTCAGCATACGGAGGTGATCAGCATACGGAGGTGGTCAGCATACGGAGGTGGTCAGAATGTGGAGATGGTCAGCATGTGGAGGTGGTCAGCATGTAAAGGTGGTCAGCATGTGGAGGTGGTCAGCATGTGGAGATGGTCAGCATGTGGAGGTGGTCAGCATGTAAAGGTGGTCAGCATGTGGAGGTGGTCAGCATGTAAAGGTGTTCAGTATGTGGAGGTGGTCAGCATATGGTAGTGGTCAGTATGTGGAGGTGGTCAGCATGTGAAGATGGTCAGTATGTGGAGGTGGTCAGCTTGTGGAGGTGGTCAGCATACGGAGGTGGTCAGCATATAGAGGTGGTGAGCAGGTGGAGGTGGTCAGTATGCGGAGGTGGTTAGCAGGTGGAGGTGGTCAGTATGCGGAGGTGGTCAGCACATAGAGGTGGTCAGCACGTGGAGGTGGTCAACATACGGAGGTGGTCAGCATGTGGAGGTGGTCAGCATATGGCGGTGGTAAGCATATGGAGATGGTCAGCATGAGGAGGTGGTCAGCATGTGGAGGTGATCAGCATATGGAGGTGGTCAGCATAAGGAGGTGGTCAGCATGTGGAGGTGGTCAGCATACGGAGGTGGTCAGCATGTGGAGGTGGTCAGCATGAGGGGGTGGTCAGCATGAGGGGGTGGTCAGCATGTGGAGGTGGTCAGCATGTGGAGGTGGTCAGCATGTGGAGGTGGTCAGCATGAGGAGGTGGTCAGCACGAGGGGGTGGTCAGCACGTGGAGGTGGTCAGCACACGGAGGTGGTCAGCATGAGGAAGTGGTCAGAATGAGGAGGTGGTCAGCACGTGGAGGTGGTCAGCATACGGAGGTGGTCAGCATGAGGAGGTGGTCAGCATAAGGAGGTGGTCAGCATGAGGAGGTGGTCAGCACGTGAAGGTGGTCAGCATACGGAGGTGGTCAGCATGTGGAGGTGGTCAGCATGAGGAGGTGGTCAGCATACGGAGGTGGTCAGCACGTGGAGATGGTCAGCATACGGAGGTGGTCAGCATGTGGAGGTAGGCCTGCTGTACTGATACATACAAGTGGTGCATGTCCAGCTTATGAAAAAGATCAACTTAAGGAGATGGTCAACTGCAAGGTTCTGCTGTATTTAGCCTAATTTGTCCTAAATATGTTATCCTGTGACTTCCTCTCTTCCTTTAACAACATATTTAATATCTTCAAACTTTATGTGAACAAATGAAGATCATTCTTGTTTCTTTAGCACATAACATCACTGAGAGTATTACTAAAAAATACTCTTGAGAGGCTAGATTAATGCTGCAGAGGAGATGCTGGTAACCTAGAGCTGGGGAAATCACTCATAATAAGGAGCCATCTGAATAATAACTTCTGGTCACCTGAGGTTAGCCCAGAGGCCTAGTTCTTTCCAAAGGGCTCAGTGTGCTTGGTTAAGAAGCTTTTCAGTATGCAAACAAAAGAACGTGTCCCCTTCTCCCTGCTGCTGGCTGGTGTAATTTACCTTTCAGCCACCAGCGCTCTGCAAGGGCTCCAGGCTGTCTGGGAGAGAGGCTGGCTGGCTCCAAGGCCCAGAGACCAGAGTCTGGACTCAGACTTAGTTTTTATGTTAACAACAAATGTTAGCTGATTTTCTGATGACTGCTGGAGTCTGAGGGTACTACCTGATCCTGCTAGATTGTCATCCAGTGTAATTTTTCATAATTTGCTATTTTTCATAATAACGCCCTCAGAGAGCAATTTGAATGGAAACAACACTGGATTTATGGTTGGAAACTTGTGTTTAAAAGTCTGCTCCCTCCACTGTTTATTAAAAGTAATAGACTTTGGCTAAATCACATATCCTCACTGAGGCACAATTAGTATTAATAGCTGTAAAGCTGGGATAGTAAAAGAATGTATCTGTCATTTATTGGGTGCTTACTATACGCCAGGCACTGCTCTTAGCATAGGAGTGCATTAACTCATGTAATTGTTACCACAGCTCAAGGGGTGGTTATAATGCTATTCGCAGCCTTTACAGATGAGAACACTGAAAGGCAGAGAAGTTAAATGATTTGCCCAAGGTCACAGAGCCAGGGAGGGAAAGGAAGAAAGGAAGGCAAGAAGCAGTGTTTCAAAGGAATAAAGCAGGAATAGTTTCAGCAGCTCTGCTTGGCTGCCAGAGGCAGCCAGGGCAAAAGGCTGGTGAAGTATCTTTCCCTTTAACTACTGCACTCAGATCAGAGAATCCAAATTTTAGAGATGGACAGAACTTCAGAAATAGTCAGGGGCAAACCTCTCATTTTCAGGAAGAGACACACAGGCCCAGAGCAGGGAAGGGACTTGGACAAGGGTCAAACTTGTTGATGGAAGTGTTGGCCCAAAATTCTGCGCCTTTGGCTCTATCCTTCCCACAGTTTCCCCCTTGATTAAATACCACAAACATTTTAAAGCAAGTGTTTATTGTGGAAAAAGCTCAGGATTTACAGTAGCATAGGGAGATCCATATCCCATCACTCATGTTCAACACCCACTTGGCCAATCTTGCTTTATCTGTATTCCTACCCACCCCCTAATGGAAAATTTTGAAGTGACTCTCCGGCATCATAGCATTTCATTATAAATATTGTATATATCTCTCACCTATAAGGACTCTAGTTTTAATATTAGCACAATGCTATTATCGCACCTCGAAAATGGCAATCTTGCTTAAAATCATTGAGTGTCACATCAGCGTTCAAATCGCCCTCTTTGCTGCGTTCATTTATTTTCTTATGGTTGGTTTTAGCCAGTGTTTTGTTGTTTTTTTTTTTTTTATAGTGACAGAGTCTCGGTTTATCGCCCTCGGTGGAATGCCATGGCGTCACAGCTTGCAGCAACCTCCAACTCCTGGGCTTAGGTGATTCTCTTGCCTCAGCCTCCAGAGTAGCTGGAACTACAGGCCCCGCCACAATTCCTGCCTATTTTTCTGTTTTGTAGTTCAGTCGAGGCCGGGTTTGAACCCGCCACCTTCAGTATATGAGGCCGGCGCCCTACTCGATGAGCCACAGGCTCTGCCCTAGCCAGTGTGTTTTGAAGTGTTAACCAATGCAAGACACGGCACAGGATCCAGGGATGGCTAAAAACAATCTCCTCCCTTTGGTTCTGATCAGTCAAGTGCGAAGTTGAAAACCCACTATCAGAATGGAGCAGCAGCCTGGCCGGGCCGGGTGGCTCATCCTGTGATCCCAGCACTCTGGGAGGCTGAGGCTAGTGGATCACCTGAGCTCACAGGTTCCAGACCAGTCTGAGCTAGAGCAAAACCCTGTTTCTAAAAGTAGCTGGACGTTGTGGTGGGCACCTCTAGTTCCAGCTACTCGGGAGACTAAGGCAAGTGGATAACGTGAACCCAAGAGTTTGAGGTTGCTGTGAGCGATGACACCACAGCACTCCACCAAGGGCAACAAAGTGAGACTCTGACTCAAAAAAAAAAAAATAAAGTACAAAAATAAAATGAAGCCGCAGTGCACCCTACTCCGTGATGTGCCGAGACGCAGCGTGGAGAGGTTTGTTCCTTGGCTGCCTGGATTCTAAGCCTGTGTCTTCCCTGTACTACCCAGGTGACCTCACGTAAGTCACGTGACCTATGAGTGTCTTCTGTTTTTATCTGTAAGATGAGGCTAATAATAGACCTACCTCAAAGGGTTGTTTGAAGGAGAACTGTCATACTACAAGCAAACACTAAGATCAGCACAGGAAACATCATTGTCATGAACATTAATAAACATTAGCTAGTATTATATCCTGACATGGAACAATTTCAGTAAATCTTAAAGGAATTTTACAGTAAAAATTTGGGTTGTTCTGTCATTATGCCACAAATAATAATAATGATGATGATGACGCATCATTTATAATTATATCCTTATGTATTATTGTAACAATGATGATAATTTTGGCCAGGAATTATTTTTTAACGTACCAGTAAATGCTATTAGTGTGTTTTTTTTTTTTGATACTCTACATTTAATAAGTTTCACCAGTGTTTTTTTTTTTTAACTCTGCTCAAGCTCACTCTTGAGCATTTTCTCTCTTTCTCTTTCCACCCCTTCCAATCTAACACCCTCCCCACGCTGAATTCAGAAGGCGGAGTCCTGGCAGCCATTAAGACCAAGGTATTTCTTTCTTTCTTTTTTTTTTTTTTTAATTGTTGGGCATTCATTGAGGGCACAAGAAACCAGGTTACAGTGATTGCATTTGTTAGGTAAAGTCCCTCTTACAATTTTGTCTTGCCCCCAAAAGGTATTTCTTTCTTAAAAAACCTAAGGGATAGAAGAGATCTGATTCCTAAGGGCAACGGCAGCAGTGGAGAAGTTACCATAACGTGTGTGCTCAGTTTCAGCTTTCCCCACGGGCTACCTAGTGAATACCTGTGGTCCCCCTTCCCTCCTAAAAGTGTCCCAGTGTGGATGATAAATTACAGGATCACTCTTCCAGCCCAATTGAAAACATTAGGAGCAGTTTCTAAAAAACTCATATTGTAGAGTCAATCTTCTCCCACTTATCTCCTTCCTCTTGTCCTGAGGCGTGCTGGGTGAATGAATCACTTTAACCATTGGGGGCCTGTGGCCAAGCCATGACCAGACCTCATTTTGGTGCAGGGAATGGTTTATGCTACAGCACCTTTAAAGCCCATGATTTGCTACTTTTCCATTGTGGAAATAGTTTTTATCAATCAAAAATGAAGGCAGCCCCTAATCTGAGTTCATTTGGTTGCAAATTTTAAAAACTGCACTTACATTATAGACAATTCTTCAGTTCCCCACCAGTCAGGAACCCTAATTTATCTGTACTCTTTCTTGTGTTAAACACGTATTTACTCAGCCACTTAAGACTTCTAGTCTCAAGGGGAGTTTTTCTTACTCCTGTAGCAATGCAATGTGACTTCTTTATCAGATTAAAGGAAAATGTAAAAAGGAAAAAAAAAGTCATAATATTCACTGTGACATTAACGTAGATTTGGATTAGACAAATTTATAACCAGGGATTTTCTGAGGCAAAACAAATCCCGATGAAATTTAAAAAAAAATTGGGAAAAGCCTCCAGATGCAAAATTTGTAAGTAATTCAGTTCTGCAAACATGCAGTGCCTACTGGGTGCATGGCTTTGTTTTGAACAAGCCCTTCTGTGAGACCTACAGTTGACTTATAGCACAGTTTCCTCAAAGAATTTATTAGGTAGTGGAGAGGCTCTGACAAGGTTACACATAATTCTAATATAAGCCAAAGAAAGATACACGGCTTAAAAGACATATGAAACATGTGCTGAGAGGATTTGTGGAAGTCTGAGGTTTACAAATACTCCTCCTAATTCTGGGAAACAACATGGAGTTAGGCAAAAGGCCCTATTTATTTGTTTATGTGCAAAGTCGGACAATTACCTTTGGGAATTCATCCAAGAAAACATGCTGCATACCTCCCTACTGAATACCACCAGGGTCAGCTTTGAAGGGCTCCCCTGGCCTTCTGGCCACAGTAGTGATATTCAGCAGTGAGGCTGTACCACTTTCCCCAGGAGGAGTTCGTGAACTTGATTGTCAGACCGAGCGTGTATATATGTACATATGTATGTGTGCATGCATACACAGCGCCCTGCCGTAGGAATTTCTCAGTGATGATTGTTGATAATTATGAAAAAGTAATCATTACTATCACATTTCAAGTACATATAGGGCTTTCACACACACACACACACATACAGGACTCCAGAGTTTGTTAATTCACCCCACACAGGCTCCCATATCTCACTGGACTTTTTCCTTCTGTTTCCTAATGTTCATTTTTATCTTGGCTTTAGAGTGCATTTCTATTTCCTTTTTAAATCATCCTTCCCCTTATCTACATCTTCAAGATCTCCTTCGTCTGGTCCTTTCAGTCCAGCCCACACACTGCTCAGGGCCCCCCCAGCTTCCCCTAATCTTTTGCCTCACCCCCTCTTTCCTCAGGCCACTAACCTTCTTGAAAATTATCCAGGAATAAACCCTCTTCACTTCTAATGAATTGCTCAACTTGTTGCAGTCTGAATTCTGGCCCCACAAACTCTATGGATGTGTGGCTGTGAGAAGGTTTAAAGTTAACTAGGGAAGTGAGGTGTTATAGTGGTCAAGCACAGGGGCCAAGCAAAGGGGTCCAATCCTGATTCAAATTTTGTGCGAGTTCCGTAACTTCCTCGTGCTTCAGTTTCCTCGTTTGCAATGGGGAGAACAAGAATACCGTTCTGGAATGGTTACTGTGAGGATTAAATGAATTAGTGTACATAGAGTTTAGGACAAGGGTATGTGTTGTCATTCTCACGATTACAAATTCCTTTTGATGCTTTTCTGTCCTTATCTTATTTGGCCTCCCGAAGAAACACGACACAGCTGAGAAAATCTCCTTTTTTTTTTTTTTTAAATTAAATCATAGCTGTGTACATTAATGCAATCATGGGGTGCAATGTGTTGGTTTCATATACAATTTGAAATATTTTCATCAAACTGTTTAACAGCCTTCATGGCATGAAAATCTAGCTGCTCTCCTTTTTTGCCTTTCTGCTCGCTGTTTATCGGGAACTTAGTTTATGGTCCTCCTTATGCTTGTCCCTTAAATGTGGGTATTCCCCAAAGAGACGACATCTTCCCCCGCTTTCCCTGCAGCATATCACTGTGCGTTCCCTCTGGGGTGCCCTCATCACAATCTGATGCTACACCCCTCCCCCCAGCCTGGTCCTGTGCTGAATCCCAGACCTGCACGTCTAACTTTACAATGTGAGTGCCTCAAACCAGCAGGCTCAACTCCAAATACTTAACCTCCCTCTCTACAACTCACCTCCACGTCTTGCTGGAAGGGAACACGTGTACTCACACCAGAGTCTCCTTTCCTGACACTGACAGTCACCAAGACCTAGGGAGTCTGTTTCTCTCTCTTACTCATCACAGCTCACTGTTCTCACCTCAGAGGGCTTAATTCAGTTCCCACTTCTCCCATTGATCACTGTTTTAGGCTCCTTACCATTTTCTTCCTCCGTCAAGTTTGTTTCCTTTTCTGTTTTTGTTTTGTTTAGTTTTTGAGACAGTCTCACTCTGTCACCCTGGGTAGAGTACCTGGTGCCACAGCTCACAGCAACCTCAAACTCCCAGGTGCAAGCAATCCTCCTGTCTCAGCCTCCTGAGCAGCTGGGACTGCAGGCATATGCCACAAGGCCTGGCTAATTTTTCTTTCTTTTCTTTTCTTTTTTTCTTTTTTAGTAGAGATGGGGTCTCACTCTTGCTCAGGCTGGTTTCGAGCTCCCAAGCTCAAGCAATCCATTCTCCTCAGCCTCCAACAGAGTGCTGGGATTACAGATATGAGCTACTGGGCCCAGCCCTTGTCTCAAGTTTCATCCCTTTTCAACTCATCCTTCACTGAGCTTCCCTCCAAAAAGTAAATCTTATTCCATCATGTCCCAGCTTAAGGTCCTTTAGTGACTCTTCCTAGCTGAGAGAATGAGGTTCCCATTACTTGGCAGCCCATCACTATGATCTTAACCCTGCTGCCCAAGCCCTGTTCCTCTAACTCTGCCTAACTCCTTGTTCTTTGTGGTTCTTGGGCTGTTTCCTGCCTCTGGCCCTTTGCACGTGCACTTTCCACTGCTGGATCCTTCTCTCCTGATCCCTGGGATTCGAAGTCACCTCTTGGGGAAGCCTCATGACATCACCATACATATGATTTAGGTGCCCTCTGAGCACAAACATAGTTCTGTGGATAATTCTATTAGGGCACTTACCACAGTGCACTTTTTGCCCCCCTTGATCCCTCTCTCTCTCTGTCCTCTTTCGCCGGGAATCCCAGGAGGGCAGCACCTGTGTCTTCTCTGACCTTTTATCCCAGGCATCTAAAAAAGCCCATCTGGAGCATAGAAGGTAAATACAGAACGGAAGCTGGAACGAAGACCACTCATTATCTCTGTCCATCTTCACAAATTATGAGGTGGTTATTGTTAGCACAGAGTCTAACCACGAGGATTGCCTGTTCATCTTTTCAACTTTATGGACAAAAACTTTCCAACGATTACCCCCAAACAAGAACTAAAAAGGAAACTTGAAAAGGATTATACCCTTGGTGTAGTAATTTTACCATTAGGAATTTATGCTAAATAAATAATCAGAGGCAGGCAAGTTTTATTCACCAAGATATTAATCATCCAGAAATTTATGATATTAAAACACTGAAAAAAAGAGAATAGAGAAATGATTAAACACCCAGAATTATGGTACATCCATACAATTGAACATTATGTTGTCATTAATATTATGTTTCCACAGAATTTTTAATGATCTGGGACAATGCTCATGTTCTTAATGAAAAATCTCATTAGAAAACTAGCAAATAGGCTCGGCGCCTGTGGCTCAACGGGGC
>CAUYRH010084366.1:0-29866 GCA_963574655.1 Perodicticus potto
CAAATGTCCCCAGTCTTCTCCCGGTCTGATGGTGCCAATTCTTCAGGAAAGGGTTGTCATTACAGTTTTTCCTGACTTCTTGTGTGATTAAAACTTTTTTTCTTGGCTCAGTGCCTGTGGCTCAGCGGGCTAAGGCGCCAGCCACGTACACCTGAGCTGGCGGGTTCGAATCCAGCCTGGGCCCGCCAAACAACAATGACGGCTGCGACCAAAAAATGGCCAGGCGTTGTGGCGGCGCCTGTAGTCCCAGCTACTTGGGAGGCGGAGGCAGGAGACTTGCTTGAGCCCAGGAATTGGAGGTTGCTGTGAGCTGTGATGCCACGGCACTCTACCCAGGGTGACAGCTTGAGGCTCTGTCTCAAAAAGGAAAACTTTTTTTCTTGATATTGAAGGACAGGTAGGCTAGAGATAAAATCTTTAGCTCGTGGGTTCCTTAAGTTTCTTGAAAGTACTGCCCTGTCATCGTCTTTCCTTGCACATTGCGTGGACAAATTTGACACCTAATTTTCCTCCTTTTCTAAAGTGACTTGGGATTTTGGACTGAAGGCCCAGAGGGTGGTTCTCGTCTTCCTCCTCTTCTCTTTCTTCTCCTTCTCTTTCTTTAATATTCAACTGCTAAGTTTATTAGGACACGTCTAAAATTTAAGCATTCTGGGTTAATTTTCTGAGATCCATGTAGGATTTTTTTTTTTTTTTGAGACAGATTCTCACTCTGCAGCCCAGGGTAGAGTGCTGTGACATCATCACAGCTCCCGGCAACCTCAAACTCTTGGGCTCAAGAAATCCTCCTGCCTCACCTCCCAAGTAGCTGAGACTACAGATGCCCGCCACAACGCCCAGCTATTTTTAGAGACAAGGTCTCACTCTTGCTCAGGCTGGTCTCAAACTCCTGAGCTCAAGCAATCCACCTGCCTCAACCTCCCAGAATGCGAGGGTTATAGGCATGAGCCATCGCACCCCATCCTATGTAGAAACTTTTAATATGTAGAGTCACATATTTTGCTTTTCCTGGGATTATAATTTTAAAAGTTACTTTATTCCTCCTGACTGTCTTTAATTATGTGTATATTGTGTCTTCTTTGCCTTTCTTACATATCACTTTCTCTCTGATCCTTTTCACCTCTCTTTATCTCACTCTTGGTGTCTTGACTGATTTTGTTCTTCTCAATATCTCTTATTATTTTTTTCAGTAGAATCTAAATGAACACCTTGTAATCTTGTCTTCATTTCTGAGATCTCTTTTTGTCTTTTTCTTCAATTTCTCTCTTACATGTCATAATCTTTCATTTTATATCTTTCAGTTTCTTTGGTTGGTTTTTACTCTGAGATTTTTCCAATTTCTGATTTCAAGTTTTCTTTCATTTCTTCAAATGTTCGTGCAATGATATTCCCTCCATATTGGCAATGTTTCAGTTTTCATTTTCATTTTCTTTTAAAGGAAAATATTTCTTCCCTTCCACCCATTTTCTGTTTTCTTTTTATAGTAAATTTTTATGGATGTCTCCTATCATTTTCTGGTCATTCTTAAATAACATGGATTTTCCCAGACCATTAAGAATAGGTGTTTCCAAAATACCTTGGGTAGCTAAGTTTCTTAATTCAAAAGCTCTTCTGTTGTTAAACTGCTGTATCCTCATAAGTGGCACCTGTTTCGGGGTGAGGGCCTGGGGTATTGGGCTTTGCTAGTTTGGGGTGTTAATTTCCCCAAGTTTATAGTATCCTCTGCCTCCCAGTTATACCACAGGTACAGGTTATGGGTGGTTTTATTTTCTCTCCTTGTTGATCTTTATATATACCAATAAGAGAACGAATAAAGAAATTTGGAACATAATAGAAATTCAGATTTAGGTGTTAGTCCCTTTGTTTTAATCCAAAGTAATACTTCGTTCACAGAATAATCAAACACTTCCTCTAACTAGCACTTTCAACAGTCACAGTGCCCATCACTTATAGATTTCAACAAGGCTAAAAATGTTAGGAAAATATACACAAACACAGTAAGTATACATCAGATTAATGAATAGAATGGCTGAGACCATCATTTGGTGGTAGACAGACCACATTTTCGTCTAGTGAGTAGTTCTGCTCTTACCTTTGAAAATTCGCAAGTTGAAGATTATTAAGGCACGAGCTCCCTACCTGTAGAAGTTAGGTACTATACTGTACCGCTTTTAGGAATTGTACTTATATCACTCTAGGCAAAGAGTATCCTGCTCTTAAAAGAGCATTTGGAAGGAAATTAGCTATGTCTCTAAAAATACAGTTTGATGATTTGACAATATATCCGGACAGAGAGGGGTGGGTAAAAGAAATCCTTCTAGCTGGAGTGGTAACTTTATTTTCTCTAAATTTCAGCTATAAAATGAAGGTAACATCATCTCGTAGGATTATTGTGATGATTAAGTGGGATAATAGATGTAAATAACCGAGCACTATTTCCTCCACGCAGTAAGCACTCAACAGCTGAGGATGGTTTATTGCGATCATTAATGTTATTATATATTCCTCCAGTTCTATTTATAACTAGGGAAACAGCTCTTCATTTTTAAATTCAGAACACAATGGAAGTTACAGACCTCGAGATGCCCCTTACATATAAACATCTAAAAAGATGTTTTCTTGGGAGGCGCCTGTGGCTCAAGGAGTAGGGTGCCGGCCCCATATACCGGAGGTGGCGGGTTCAAACCCAGCCCCGGCCAAAAAAAAAAAAAATGTTTTCTCACGTATGAAGTGTGAAGAATGAACTGGCTTCTAAAAGAGGGTCTTCCAAGAAGATGCTGGAATCACAGAAGCAGCAGGGAGAGAAAACAGAGATGGCCTCCTGGTGGCCCAACCTTCAGAATCTATGTTATAAGTGGTATGTATGTGACCGTATTAATACAGGTGGTTTTGAAGACAGGTCTAAGAATTTTAGGTCATTATCTCCATGAACAAATATGATCAGCATTTGTAAAGAATGAGTGCAAAAGGATTTGTTGGGAAACAACCCAAACATAACAGAGTCTCATACATTTAGTGGCTCAGGGAATCACAGGTCTAAAAGTTTCACTTCTCCTCTTACCACACATTTTAAATTTCACACACTGGCACACAAGCTCTGCCCAGGAGGAATCCATGCAGCAAAAACCCTCAAGGCCATAGGAGAAGGGCAGGAAGCAAAGAAGGGATGGTGATGGGGCAGAGGAGGAGGAGACTGCAGCCTTAGCCCAGATGCAAAGACGCTGCTGAGTTTCCTGGCCATACCCACTTGCTCCACTGACGTGTGTGTGCCATTGTCCCTTGGAAGGTTTTGTCATGCTGTTGACTTTAGCAACATTACAGACTTGAAATCCTCAGGCTGTGGAATGAAGAGGCCTTTTTCCCCCCCTTACCATCCAGGTAAACAGATGACTTAATCCATCACAGGCACATCCTTCCTTCCTTTCTGACCTGTCCTGGCTCAGCCCACCCAGAAATACATGCCTGTCAGCAACTGGATCTTGATAATAAGGTCATCTGGGACTGAAAAGGTAGCTGTCCTAGAGAATGCCAAAACATGACACAGGCCCACGCTAGGGGTGGACCGAGTTCCTAGCCTGCCACTCCCTATAGTTCATTTAGAAAATGCTGCCTGTCTTTTAAGAATCTGAAAGACGCCTCCCGACAAAGCACCGGGATGGAAGTGGATGGAAAGCAGAAACAAACAGGCTTTACTCGGGCCACACATATGGGCAAAGGGCCGGCCTGCTGAGCTTTCTTAAGGCAAATGAGAAGCTGAAGCCCGGGAGGGAGAATGACGTCATCGTGACAATTACTGGCAGCACGTGTCTCTGCAATAATGCCCTTTTCATACTGAAACTCCAAGAGATGCACACTCCATATAAACGCAGGTTGAGGGCTGAGATGCCAGGGAAGCACAGCAGACAGGAACCTCGCCCCCCGAAGGTCAGAAAGACTACTCAGCCTCTGCCAGAAGTGCTAGCAAGACAATATGTGGCGGGCTGTCTACAATCTGAGAAGGCCAGTTAGTCCGCAGGCCCCAATTTCATGTCCACGTATTCAGTCTCATCTCTCACAATCATGAGATTTTAGGAGGAAGAGATGTACTGTGGGACAAAGCCTGGATTCCAGATATTCCCCCTCTGCCCAAACTCCTACAGGTAATCAGGGCTGTGAGTTCAGCACTGTTGCTGCCCCTAGTGGGGAGCGTCGCCAACTCTTGGGACTGTTTCCAGGATTAAGAGATAATGGATGTAAACCGCTAAGCACGATTTCCTTCAAACACTCCACAACTGTGGAACTACTAAGCACCCTCATTCTATATTTTTTGAACATGATGCATTCAGTGAAATGCAAAACAAATCTGCCAAGAGCTGGTCCCCTTAATCCTGAACCCCTTGTGCGTTTTAAGGGAAACCAGACCATATGGTTCAGATTTCACTCACAAATAAATCAGCATGATGTTTGTTCAGTAAAAGCTGTTTTATGCTCTTGTTTTTATGGGCCTTTTTATCCCAAGTCCTAAAATAATAATAATAATAAAAGCTGGTTGTGTTTTGCTAAGGGTAAATAAAGCTCAGGCTTAAATCCTTCCAGCCCCATGGACTGGGGCAGGGGGGTTGCCTCTGATCGTAGCTAATTGAGTCTTGTCTCTGGCCTCAAGCTACCCGCACAGGGCTTGGAAGCTCAAGGACAAATCCCAAGCAAGGAAAGTCAGAAATGTGATGGGTGAGGGTTGCCCAGGAGAAATTTAGATGGGTGAGGGTAGCCCAGGAGAAATGTAGATGGGTGAGGGTAGCCCAGCAGAAATTTAGATGATGGGTGAGGGTAGACCAACAGAAAAGGAGTCACTGATTCCCAGTAGGGATCGTGAGATGTCTGGAGCACAGACTCATTCCTCTTCTGTGACGCAGCCTGTCTATGTATCCGAAGTGTGTTTTCCCCATTCGTCCTCCTACAGGGGGTCACAGAATGCTCTTTGTAGAAACCTGGAGCCTCAGAAGACTTCCACACATAGAGAACGGACAGTGAAATCCAGCCTGTGGCCACATGGTGAGCCATGTGGGATGGGATGGTGGCGGTGTCTTGCTCTTGCTCAGGCTGGTCTCCAACTTACGAGCTCAAGCAATCTACCCGCGTTGGCCTCTCAGAGTGTTGGGATTACAGGCGTGAGCCCCCCACCTGGCAATTTATCAGTCTTGTTCATAGACTTTTCTTCCCTTGCTGTCATGTTTTTCTTTCTGTTTTCATTTTGAGACAGAGTCTCACTTTGTCACCCTTGGTAGAGTGTCGCGGCGTCACAGCTCACAGCAACCTCAGACTCCTGGGCTTAAGTGATTCTCTTGCCACAGCCTCCCAAGTAGCTGAGACTACAGGCACCTGCCACAACCCCCAGCTATTTTTAGAGACAAGGTCTCACTCTGGCTGTGGCTCAGGCTGGTCTTGAACCCATGAGCTCAGGCAATTCAACTCCTTGGCCTCTCAAGTGCTAGGACTACAGGTGTGAGCCACCGTGCCTGGCCTTGCTATCATGTTTAAATGGGGCTTTCCTATTCTGAGATCACACAGAAATTAACCTGCATTTTCTTCTAGTTCTTTCAAAGTTTCATTTTCTATAATTAATTAATCATGTAAGCCCACTGGAGTATGTGCTGGTGTCCATCCTTGTTAGCTCCAGACCATTTATGGGAGTCTTCCTCCCCACATTGAATATTTCTGAATCACAACTGAAAATATACTCGAGATTGTGCTCTTTACAACTTGGGAGAATGACTATTCCCTGTGCCCATGGGGTTCTGCCCACATCCTGTGGCTGTGTCCCACTCTCACTCTACTGATAGATTATAAATTCCAATTAGCTCACAAAACAGCGGGTCAGGCCTAAAACCCAGACTTCCCTATGCTTCAAAGGACAAAAAAGAAAAATCATTTTAAAGATTTTACTTCGAAACCCAGAATTGAATCTCACAAACACTGGGCTACTTGATAAGGGTGCCTGAGTTTGTGAAGTGAAAAGTTGAACGCAAACAGCAAGAGGTACAGTGGGGAAGAGCAGATGCTGAGCAGGAAAGAACTTTCTCCGACCACCGCGGTGCGAAGGGCCACCAGGCTTGTTATAAGGATGTTTTCAGCATGTGAAAAACTGTTCCCAAAGAAGCTGCTGTCAGTTTTTTTCCTTTGTTCTTTCCTGTCTTTGGTTTGATCCCACAAGCTTTGTTGGTGATATCAGCTCCCTTGTTCGCTGTTTTTGTAACTACAATTTCAAAAATATTTGGACACAGGCTGTATATTTTTTATGATTAGAGAGGGAAAAAAATTAATTTCCCCTTAACAAACTTATTTATACACATGCCGCTTTGGAACGTAATTGACACCATGTGCCTCCTCCGACACCAGCTGATGGAAGGCTGTCGCTGGAGGTCACACCCAGTGGGGCTGTCCTGGGTGGAGGTTTGGTTTTTACGGCCACTGTCATCCCTGGGGCCCGCTTCTTCCTGGTCTCCTTCTTTCCCAGGCTTAAACTTGAACGTCCCACAGATAAACTTAAGGACAGTGGAGCTGTGTGAAATTTATCACCCATGGAGGACAAAACCGCTTGGGGCTACGATCCTCTCTCCCCTGGCCTGTCCACACCCACCCCAGCCCTCAAACCCACACTCCAAACTCCTGGAATTTCCATTGTGTTTAGGAATTCTGCGGCTTTCTGGAACAATGCTGGTGTTTCTGGTAAAGAAAACCAGCTGCAGAACAACTCAACCTCTTTTTGAAAGAGACAGTATTTCATGCCTCAGAGAATGTATGTCTACCTTGCCTGCCAGCTGCCCCCCAACACACACACACACACATACATACATACACACGTTACTGGGGGGTTGGGGTATTGTACAGTCACGTGTTTCCCTCCCTCAGGGTGCCTCACTGGGGGGGGGGGGGACACTGTCCATCTTGACCTCCTGGTCAGTTGGGAAGCCTCATCCTCCGGTGGTCATCACGGATGACACTCCCACCACTCACCACTCCAAAGCAATGGGATTGCCCATCAGGCCTGGCGATGAGGCCTCCCCAACCCCAAACCAGCAGAGAAATGGACGAGAAAGCAGCAGAGGGCGTGAGGACGGCAGACTCTGGATTCCAATCCTTTGGTCACTTCGTATCAGTGAAAACTGGGGCCAGGAATGATTCCGCCCTTAAAATCCCACCAGATTACTGTGAGAATTAAAAGTAATCTTTTTTTTTTTTTTTTTTTTTTTTGCAGTTTGGCTAGGGCTGGGTTTGAACCCACCACCCTCAGTATACGGGGCAGGCGCCCTACTCACTGAGCCACAGGTGCCGCAACTGTGAGAATGAAACATGAACATCCATGGAGTCTTCAGAAACTGGTCGGTGTGACACTGACATTGGAGGTTATCATTACAGTTCATCTAAACTGCCAAGTAGACAACAAATAACTCTCAAG
Source organism: Perodicticus potto (assembly GCA_963574655.1). NCBI lineage: Eukaryota > Metazoa > Chordata > Mammalia > Primates > Lorisidae > Perodicticus > Perodicticus potto. The sequence goes on from CAUYRH010084366.1 coordinate 7,436, forward strand.
GAGGAAAAATCTAGCTTATTCCTCTGATTTTCTGTTCTCACCCCACCCCCACCCCCAGATTACCCACTGGTCTTCAGTGTGAGCGGGACAGATGCTGCTGACAAAGAGGCTGTAAGCTTCCCTGGGAAACCCGGCAAGCTGTCCTCTGAAGGCCCTGCGGTCCCATGGGGGACCCACCAGGGTCCAGGCTGTTCCGAGCTGTTGAGGAGTTAAGTAAGACGGAGTCTGCCTCGAGCCTCAAAAGCCTTTTGAAAACTAAATGGACAGTTCCAGACACCTGGGTGGGAGTTGCTGCTCTCTGGGTCCACAGCCAATGCTGTACTGGGAAGGGGGAAGCTGCCAGGAGAAGCAACGATCAGGGTGAAAACTCAGCAAGACTCAGCAAGCCAGGGCTGTGGCTTCTAATACCGGTAGATATTTGGTCCCTCCTGCGATGACAACGCTTTCACCTTCAGACAGAGAAGAAACGCAAGGTCAGAACAAGACACTCAAAACTCTGGAAGAGGATGTCGTCCCAGAGAGCAGTTAGGGGCAGCTGGCCCACATGCTCTCAGAAGGATTGGTGCCAACCAAGATGACGAGTCAGGAATGCCAGGAGGAACTGGATTTTGGGAGCTCGTCACCATGTATAAAAAGCAGGACTTAAGAGCCAGTAACTTTTTCATGGTTCACTTTGCTCCGCTCTCCCTTTTAAAAACAAGCTCATCCTGCTTATTAATTCATAGGTTTGGAAATATAATATCCCTCTACGGCAAGGTACTAGATATATTTGTGTATTGAAATTCTTAGCTAGAGGCACGGTGGTTCATAGCTATAATCCTAGCACTCTGGGAAGCCAAGGCAGGTGGATCCCCTAAGCTCAGGAGTTCAAGATCAGCCTGAGCAAAAGCAAGACCCTGTCTCTACCAAAAATAGAAAAACTAGCTGGGCATTGTAGCAGGTGCCTGTAGTCCCAACTGCTCAGGAGACTGAGGCAAGGCCGGGCGATGAGACCTCAAGCCCAACAGTTTGAGGTTGTTATGAGCTACGATGCCACGGCACTCTACCCAGGTCAGAGAGTCTCTGTCTCAGAAAAAAAAAGAAGAAAAGAAATTCTTAGCTAGAGAGCACATATCAAATAGGCAGTGAAACACTGTCTCCCCTAATGCAGTCCCAGCTAAGGACATTCCAGGCAGAGCTCCCGGGATCACCCCAAGCTGGAAATGGGACAGGAGGGTCACCAGGTTCTTGTTCTTCCCTAGAGAGTTGACATTTAGATCTCCCAGCGGCCTGAGTGAAAAGCATCGGGCCCCACACCCGATACTGTCCTGCTTTTTCTAACTCTGTTCTCCTTTTATCTCTCTGACGGGTGGGCAGGTCAACAAAGATGATAAAGACAGCCACAGACTCCTTTCTGGTTTTGACAGCTGCTGATACCCTAGCTGCTCATCTAATGCAAACCAGACCAGGAGACAGAACCCCAAGGCTGAGGTGACCCCACAGAGAAGGCCCAGGCACGGGCTGCCCTGAGGGTCTGCATGTCCCTGCTCAGGTGACACGCACACAAAGACAGAAAGTGGGAGAAGCTCCTGAAACTCAACAGCCTCAGAATCCTCAGTGAACCCCACGACCTTCCCCTGCTGCACAGGCCGTGTGTGCTGGACGGAGGGTACGCCGTGCCAGAGGGACAAAGGCAAACGGCCCAACACGGTGCTGCCACATTAGGGCTTTGGAAAGAATGCACGGTAAGTCTCAGTTCTGCCTGCAGCTGATTCATCTCGGGCAGCTCATTTCTTCTTCCTGAGCTTCTGGTCTGAATCTGTAAAATTAGGGTGACACGGAAGCTCCATTGGCAGATGGCCCGAGTAGGTGTGCAATTGCTGGTATGTCCCTAGGCAAGTCCCAAGGCTCTGAGCTTGAGCTTCCTTATCTGAGGGTGGCACCTGTGGCTCAAAGGAGTTGGGCGCCGGCCCCACATGCCGGAGGTGGCGGGTTCAAACCCAGCCCTGGCCAAAAACTGCAAAAAAAAAAAAACTGAAAAATGAAGTTAATAATCGTTACAAGCCAACCGCTTGGGATTATTGGGAGTAAAGGGGACTTCATGAGATTACATAATTAGAATGAATATGTGTTGTGCTATTAAAAAAAAATCTCGGCTCGGCGCCTGTGGCTCAACAGGCTAAGGCGCCAGCCACGTACACCTGAGCTGGCGGGTTCGAATCCAGCCTGGGCCCGCCAAACAACAATGATGGCTGCAACCAAAAAAAAAAAAAAAAAAATCTCCACCAAAAAAAAAAAAACCAATATAAGAGGATCGTAATCATTTGTTGTATTAACTCTAAAAGAAAAAATATATAAACTAAAAGCATCTCTCCTGAACACCAGGTTTCCTGTTTCACTGCTAAACTGGGTAGAGGTCTTTGGCCCTTGTGGCTGATGGTGCTTTAACCATCTCCATCTTGTCTTCCTGTCAGTTGAGAGCAAGGGGGGGGTCCCAATCAGAGGGGAAGCAGATATCCCATCTCTGCCCCCAGATGCGGAGACAAACATCCTTCTCTGTGGGTGGGGTGCCTCTGGGGCTGGGGGAGGAAACAAAGGGGCCCCTCTCAGAACCTTCAGAGACTACAGCTCCCTGCAACCTGCAGCTCGCTCTTTAACAGGCCCAGTAAGTGGCCAGGTGGTCTCAAATATGACATAAGACAAAAGTGAAACGATTTTATATTAAACCCTTAAAGAAAACTGTTTCGCAGTTGAGGCAGGAATATAGTCTTCCTTTGAAGATCACTGGACCTAGCTACATCTCTCTGCACTGTGATTTAGCCCAAAAAGAACCAACATCCGCAAGAACCAAGGTCAAATAGGATGCCGCACACGGCAGAGCCAAGCTATGCCTCTTTCCAGGGGAAGCAGCTCCCCACCTGACTAAATGAGTTCCTCTTCATTTAAAATCCAAAGATAATTCCTGAAAACATAAAGCGTACTTTCCGAAAGGCTACAATAAATCAATTTTTCTTGCCTGCGTACCATCTAGATTTAGCCACTTAGTTCATCTTAATAAACAAGTTACTCATTCAAAGGAAAATAAATGAAATGTTTTGCCTTGAGGGATGGTTTTATTTTTAATAGTTTGGTGCTACGGCGACAGAAGTAATATTCTGCGATCTGAATTGCCTTTTGTTCATCAGGACCTCTTGAGGATGGGGTTGGGGAGGGCAGGGAAAAGGGTTGCCAATCTTTTTCTGCATTTACCCTGTTCATGGACATAAATGTAAGCTCTTCCTCCTGCTCATCTTTTTTGATACAGATACAGCTGTTCTTGCAAGGAGCTTATTTAAAGAAATGCCAGTTTATCTTCATAAGATATCAACGCAATCCTGGGTGGGTTTTTTTAATCAAGCCATTCCAGTAAAAATGGAACTCAAAGAGAAAGGATTTCTCTTAAAGAAATAACAGGCAATATGTACAACGATGATGTTAGGGTCTGATTCTTTTTTTATTTGTTTATTTATTTAATTATTATTATTATTATTTTTAGAATAATAATAGAATAGAATAATAGAATCTCACTGTGTTGTCCAGGCTGATTCAAACTCCTGGGCTTAAGCGATTCTCCCGCCTCGGCCTCCCAAGTAGCTAGGACCACAGGTGCACACTACTGGACCCAGCTTTCACTCCTTTTAATATGAAAATTAGAAGGGAAGATTAGATCATGCCCCAAACTATATCATTCTAAATGGTACAGAAAGTAGAGGGCACATTTTCAAATTATCTAAGGAACTAACATTATTAGCCCAAAAAGATTCTGATCGTGCAATTCTCTAAAGAAACACAGAGATGATTAACAGAAGGCCCATCTGTGCTATCCCAGCTTTCCAGGTCCAAAACACCTCCTCAGAGGACTGTAATTTTCTATGGAGCAAGGACCAGGTGTGATGCAAGCCCAGCATAAGGCCTGACACTGAATGAATATATGTGAGATGAATGAGCAAGTGAGTGAGCGAGCGAGTGAATGAGTTAGCGATGAATGAACAAGTGAGCGAGTGAGCGAGTGAATGAGTTAGTGATGAACGAACAAGTGGGCAAGTGAGTGAGTGAGTTAGTGATGAATGAACAAGTGGGCAAGTGAGTGAGTGAGTGAATGAGTTAGCGATGAATGAACAAGTGAGCAAGTGAGTGAGTGAGTTAGCGATGAATGAACAAGTGAGCAAGTGAGTGAGTGAGTTAGTGAGTGCCCTAACACATGAAAAGAGTCCTCCAGAGGAAGAAACGCACCCCTGGCTTTCAAAAACGGAAGAGAGTGACAACAGTCTCTGCCCTGAGACTGACCTTCAGGCCCTCCCCGGGCTCAGAGAGGCGTGTTCCCTACTCAGGTGGCTCTGTTCTTGGGGACTGAACCTGCTTCACACCAACTCCCCCAAACATCCTCACGACATCCCAGGGAAGTGAGGGGACTAGAATGATGAAACGTCGGGCCCCTGGCTGGGGGTCACCAAGGAGGCAGACCCCTGTAAATTTTTTTTTTTTTTTTGCAGTTTTTGGCAAGGGCTGGATTTGAACCCGCCACCTCCGGTATATGGGGTTGCGCCTCCCCACCATCTCCCCGTAAGTCTTTGACCCTCATTCCCTCCATGGCCACTGCCATCTGAACATCACAGCCTGAGACAAGCAAAAGAGTATCAAGAAGAATTTTCATGTGGGAAAAGAGATAATCTTAAGAAAAGGGTTAAGGACAAAGACTTTTAGCAAAAAAAAAAGGATAATCCTACCAATTTTTAGTCGTCCAACTTAAATGTCACCTCCTTAGCCCATGAACCACAATGCCTCCCTCTTCTCACACCCCAACTGCTCTCCCTCTGTGTTGAACATTCCTCTTTTACTGCCTACCATATTCTGTCTTCAATTACTGTTCTTTTTTTTTTTTTTGCAATTTTTGGTTGGGGCTGGGTTTGAACCCACCACCTCCAGCATATGGGGCCGGCGCCCTACTCCTTTGAGCCACAGGCGCCACCCGATTACAGTTCTTTTTTTTTTTAATATTTATTTATTTATTTATTTATTTATTGCAGTTTTTGGCTGGGGCTAGGTTTGAACCCGCCACCTCCAGCATATGGGGCCGGCGCCCTACTCCTTGAGCCACAGGCACCGCCCCCGATTACAGTTCTTTATGTGCTGTCTGTACCAGCGATGCTCACAACAGCCCGTAAGCTTCCTAGGGGCAGGACGGCTCATGCAGTCAGTTACATTAGCCCATCTTCGTATTTTTTGAGAGTTCTTGGCCCAGTGCAGGAACGTGAGTGACATTTAGAACAGTTATTGATTTAAATTAAGTTCATGTTGAGAGTGAAAGAAGGACAGAAGTAAATTACAAACTCTAAGGGAGTCCTGGAAAATTCTAGAAAAACTGAACTAAAGCCATATGTCAAAAATTTAAGAAAAGGATAAAAGGAAGATGAACAACATAAACAAATCATCGAGGTAAGGTACGCCAGAAGAATAAGGACAAAACAAAAAGATCAGAAAGTGAAGGAAATAAAAGGAGTGATCTTTCTCACTAATTATCATGTCAGAATAATATAATAAACCCATAGACACTAATATCAAAGATTTCTACTCCACTTGGCCTTAAAGGCTAGAAAAGAGAGATTTAAAATGACATCTGACCACAGGGAACGGAGCAACACATTTGCTAATTCAGTAAAATGGGGTGTCATTTTGATTAGCAGCATGAGTAATGTGGAGAAGTTTTTCTCTTAAAATTTCTTTTCAGGGGGCTTGGCACCCGTAGCACAGTGGTTATGGCATCAGCCACATACACTGAGGGTGGCAGGTTCGAACCCAGCCTGGACCACCTAAACAACTGCAACAACAACAACAACAAAAAAAATAGCTGCGTGTTGTGGCAGGCGCCTGGAGTCCCAGCTACTTGGGAGACTGAGGCAAGAGAACCGCTTAAGCCCAAGAGTTGGAGGTTGCTGTGAGCTGTGACGCCAAAGCACTCTACTGAGTACGACATAGTGAGATTCTGTCTCAAAAAAAAACAATTTCTTTTCAGGGGAGGAGGGAGAGCACTTGGCGGGATCTCACCTAATAGGCACGTTGTGAAGGTGCCCGGCACGCCCCCCAGGTGAAGGACTCAACTACAACTTGAACTTTATCTTAGAATTGAAAATAATGTAACCTAAAAATTTGCACCCTCATGTTAATTTGAAATAGAAATTAATTAATTAAATTTTTTTTTTCCATTGACGGTCAGTTGAACAGTTGTCAACACTGTTCAACTTGGTTTTGGAGTTCTACTAGGCAGGAAAACATCATTCTTTGCTCAGAATTAAATGACATAGAAGTACTAGTGTACATGCAAAAAAGTTTTCTTGACCACTTGTGTTTTATATTCTTTAAGCTCCTTCACGCTGCAGAGAAGGTTAAAGAAGAGTGAGCATTTGACAGGGCATTCGCTTTCCCTGATACAGGGACACCACATATATGAGAACACAAGGATTTAACAAAGTATTAGAGACAGCTGGGACTTTCAACCACTCAAATATCTATCTCGAAGGTCCTTCCCTTTAGCAGGTTCCCACCAAATTACAAATAGAGGTGTTGAGGTGCCATCAACACACCTTTCCTTCCTATGAAATAGATTTCCCTGCTAACAAAATCTGAGCTTCTGGTCCCTTTGAAGAAAAATCAACGTCGTGGAAAGCAGCCCAAGTGCAGGAATCTTACCATATGGGAACGTCAGAAAAATGTACACTCCACACTAATAACTATCCCACAATGACTTCAAGGTAGCCCCAGGCTCGGTTCTCCATCAGGAAATTCTGTTGTCAAGGAGAACTTAAAAGTTGGGGCACCATGTCTTTCATTATCTAAATAAGTACTAAGGACGGGGCAGATCAAAGGTGCTGCTCAGGGCCACGTGTGCATCCACGCTGCGTGAATGCTTCTTAATGAGGATGAAAGGCTCCGAGGACTCTGAGGGTGATTTACAGGGTCCAGTGAATGACCGCCCTGCTCCTAACGCATCAGGGAGCCAGGCTCTGCCATCCAGCCCTGCGCCCTGTCTTTTCCCTTCACGCCCCCATCTCTACTCCTCCATCTCTGCTTTAGGTCTTCCTGGGGCCGGCACTTCCATCAATGAACCCCACTGTTGATCCCTGAGAGTTCAGAGTTTGCTGACTCCAGCATGAGAAATGAGAAGACCCTCAGTCAGTGCGTGGAAAGAAAAGAGGACACTCCCACCAGGTCTCCGTGGGAGCAGATGGCCCGAAGGGGTCATGTGGCCCCTCTCCATGGCCCCCCATCAGCCTAAGAGTCTGTCTTTGGTGGGTTAATTGGGGTAACCAAGCCCCCTTAGGGTCTAGTTAATTTCCTTTCCCCCCAGAGATTCATTCTGAAAAATCTGAGATTGACCTAAATTCTTCTCAACTAAAAGGAAGTCAAAATGAAGGAGGTTAATTGGAAAAACCAGGGCTCTGGCTACATTAGGGTTTTACTTTGTCCCTTCCTTGGAAAACCACACTGATTTAAAGGATTTTGGTCAATAGACCTAAAAACACATTAATGCTGTTTATTAACTAATGCTTTAAACTAACTGGGTCAACTTCTCGCTCAGCGTTGTCTTCAGGGAGAACCCCTGGAAATGATGACTGGAATCCTTTTGTAATTACAGTCATGGAAAATGCCAGCTGGAAAATAATTTTATTCAATTCGTAGGTATTAAGTGCTCATTAAGTGGATGGTACTCCACTAAAGAGCGACCCACGATGCATGGCAACGGGGCGGAGCACTGAGCAGACTCAGCCCCACTGCGGTGACGCCTCTCAAGGCAATGTCACACACAGTTACACCAGGGGGAGACCGGCTGAATGCACAAGAAAAGCTGAAGTCAGCTGGATGGGCCACACTATTCAATGGTATCAAAAAAGAGAGATATAGTAGGATGTGGGATGACGCTGTGTCCCAGAGTAACGGGGACAGAAACCTGCATTTCTTGTTCACTCTGATCTCACTCCGTGCATCACAACCCCCGTGTCAATATGGGGAGGATGGAAGAGGGAAACACAAGTGCTGGAATAGAGCAGGGGATTAAAAGGAACCTCTCAAGGGCATGCTTGCATCTCTCCCAAGTGAGGCAGCAGGCTGGGGAGGCCCAGGAATTTCAAATCCCAGCTCTGCTGTGTGCTGCTTCCTACCTCTTCATGACATGGCCAAGCCACCTAATCTCTTCTTTTTTTTCCCTAAGACACGGTCTCACTCTGTCACCTGAGTTAGAGTGCAGGCAGCGGTGTCATCAGAGCTGACAGCAACCTCCAACTCCTAGGCTCAAGTGATCCTCCTGTCTCAGCCTCCTGAGTTGCGGGGACTACAGGCATGCAACACTACGCTCAAGTAATTTTTCTATTTTTTGTAGAGATGGGGTCCCCCTGTTACCCAGGCTGGCTCAAACTCCTGGCCTCAAGGGACCCTCCCACCTCCCACAGTGCTATGATTACAGGTGCAACCACAGTGCCCAACCCACTTATCCTCTTTAGGCCTCCAATTACTAACCTTTAAAATGAGGACGAACAAATAAATACACTTCTCTCTCAAGTGGGATTATGAGAAAGTGCTTCTAAGACAGAAAACTCCAACTGTAAAGCTACCAAGAAGTGTAACGGAGGTCAATCCCAACTCCCCACTTCCAGCTGGAGCGTCCTACGTGGACTGTCCCCTGTGGGAAGGGCCGGGAGGGGTAGGCACAGGCAGTGTTCCCAGGGCCTGGCTGAGGAGAGCCCTGTCCTCAAGGCTCCAAACCACCATGCTGTCATGCAGGAGATGGAACCTCACTTCTCACCAATCCCAGGTCCCCCCCACTTCCCTGGTACCCACCAAATGGAGAATACAAGTGAAGTGTCTGATCTGGTGTGGTGCCAACTACAAGTCAGACTGCATTTTCCAAGAAACTGGAAAGGAAACAAGTGCTCCCAAAGGATAATGAAATGGTTCTGCTAAGAAGTTCTTTCTTTGGAAAGTAAAGGAAGATGAGAACAGAGAGAGAGAGGGTTTAATTTTTTTTCTTTGTAAAAAACCATCACGAACTCTTTCAGAAATACACAGGTGCATAGGAATATGATGAGCAATACATGTCCACAATCCGGCCTAAGAAATAAAACACCACCATCACACTGGAAGGCTTTTTCCAGAAGGCAAGTCTATGAACAGGCCTTCTATGCAGTCGCCTCTAGAAGAGCCCCAACTTCAACCCTAAAATGAGAAAATACAGGATGCAAAGATGCCCAAGCCCTCCCTCCATGACTTTTGCCTTGACTTTTCAGCACTTTTCTCCAAAGCAGGATCCGTGCTTAGACCTTGCAGGGCAGACGGATGGTGGCGGTGGGGCGGTGGGCAGGGGCATGACTCCAGCTCTTTGGATTCGCAGTGTTTCCAGCAGGGAGAGACTTTCTATTGCTGTCACTAACTGGGAGGGCCTCAGGCCACACAGGGGCTCAGACAGATGTCTGGGGATGCTGTGGTGATGACCGCTCCCGTCCCACGCCCAACCAAGCCAGATCCCAGTTTGGCTGGAAGCTGGGCCTTTTTATTCACGAGGGAAAACTGTGTTTAGTAACAGTTGGCTAGCCTCTCTCCTTCAGGCCCACTGCTGGGAAACATCACAACAAGAACACACAAAGCCCACACAAACGATCTCTGGTGTGAGCATAAACTGCCAGATTTCCGCAGGATAGATTTTTGGTTGGAAAAACAAGGTTGTGGCAACCCAAAGAGAACAGAACATCACCAGTGGTACAGAATAGAGGGCGGGGCCATGGGGAGGAAAAGAGCTTAGAAAAGGATTTCCTAAATCTGGGGAAGAAAAAAATTACAGAAGACCTAGATGGTAGGAACACCTCTTGAGAACAGCTGGCTGGGGACAGGTCTGGGGTCAACGTGGGTCCCTGAGCTTCCAACCAGCTCCCCACACAAGGACGGAGTGGCCGCAGGCCCTTGGGCTCCCTGGCTCTGCAAGCCCAGCTTCTCCTTCTTTGGTGACGGCTCTGGAAACACTCTCACCATCCAGCTTCAATTCTGACATGTCTATTGGTAATATAGACCCTGGGTTCTCAGAACGGAAAGGAGACTGTGCTGAACTCTACCCAGGAGAAAACAAAACCCCAATCAGATCTTCAAGATGTTACTCTAAGGGTCCTTTTATCTTGTCTTGCCTAAGAATTATCCTCCTTCCCATGGCTCCTATAATAATAAGGGCCACACATAACATCACATCTCTGCCCCTTTCCCTCTGTGGCCTAGGTCAAAAACAGAACACTTTAGGCTAAATCACAGCAGAAGCCTCTGTCCATCTTCCACAAAGCCAACAGTTCAACAGACCCACGTGAATGATCATATTCAAAAACCTCTAACTCCTCACAGCCAATGAATCAAGCCCAGCCTTAGCCTCGTGTTCGTGACCCTCACACTTCACCTCCAACCTGCATTTCCCCTTGATCTCCAAACACTCCCTCGCATACCCCTAATGCTCCAGGCAAAGCCAAAGGCATCTTGCCTTATCCCTTCTATGTGCACAGTGTTCTCCAAATTCACCCCTAAAATGCTTGACCTTCACTCTCCAGCATTGCACTCTCACCCTCCAGGCCAGCCTCTCCATCATACAGGCTTCCTGGCTCACCCCAGACAAAAGGGACACCTTCATCTAAGTTCTATAGCTCTTCTGTTACCTGTCAGCGCTCTCATTGAGATTTTTATTTTTCTTATCCAATTCCACATGTCTGTGGGTACTATCTGTATGTCTCCCCACCATTTGATTAATCCATTTGTCAATATTTTCTAAATGCGTTCTAGGTTCTGTAGAGCTACAGTCCCCAGCCCCCAGGCTGAGGATGAATACAGGTCTGGTTTGTGGCCTGTTAGGAAGTGGACCGCCCAGCAGGAGGTGAACGGCAGGTGGGCAGGCAAAGCTTCCTCTGTATTTACAGCTGCTCCCGTGTCTCCCCTCCCTGCCTGAGCTCCTTGCCTCCTGTCAGATCAGACTCCCACAGGAGTGCAAACCCTACTGACAAACGACACGTGAGGGATCTAGCTCCGGGCTCCCACTGATTCTGCATTACGGTGAGTTTTATAATTATTTCATTCTATTACAATGTAATAATAATAGAAATGAAGTACACAATAAATGCGATGCCCTGGAATCATCCCAAAGTCATCCCCTACCACCCACTGTGGAAAAATTCCTCCCATGAAACCACTCCCTGGAGCCAAGAAGGTTGGGGGCGGCTGCTAGAAGGAATACGAAGACAGAACAGAGGAGACAAGGTCCTTGACCTTGAGGGACTGACAATCATGTGGGGAATTAAATAACCACGGCAGCATCTAACATACCCCAAAGGCAGCAGCTGGTTTCATCTTCCTATTCCCTAAGTGCCCAGCACAGAGCAGATGGCCACACAACGCTAAATCAACACAGGAGAGCAGCTGTTGGGTTTCAGCTGGAACACACCAGGAAGGCATGAGCTGGGCCAGCTGGGCCAGCCAAGCTCATGGTGATCTCCAGTGGTGACCCAGGCCTATCATAGTCAGAGATATGACACTGAAGAAAAGGCAGCGTAAAGCCTCTCTTGTAAACCCTCCCCCAAATCTTACCTCTAACTGCCCCAGAAACCATGCTGTGCAAACAAAAAATCAGCTCAGCTCGGCCTAGAGATGTTGGGCCCTGCGTATCAGGAAATAAGCAAAAAAAAAAAGTCTCATTTTCTAACTGTGGATAATAATGCCCTACCTTCCCAGGCCTCTACCTCAATCCCTCCAACCTGAGGACTTTCCAGACCTGGGCCTGGGCCTTGTCTCCCCAGGAAAGGAAGTAAGCTCCAAGCAGAAGCGGCCAATTGGCTCACTGGATGAGCCTAAATCACTGCTGCTCTCCAGCAAGTCTGTTTGTTTTACATCCTCGGAGAGAGAAACACCCCCCGAAAATGACCAACTTGTGTCAATTACAGAACACAAGGGCCTGGTGTTGTTGATGGGAGAAGATAAGTGTAAATTATAGCACACTGAACTCCGGTGAATTGGCTGTTAAGTGGGACAATGGGCTAAAAGATGTTGTTTAGAGCACCTCATTAATAAAATTCGAAATTGTTTTCTGCAATTATGTGCAATCATCGGTTATTTTACCCCCAGCCAAGTAAAGTCCCACCGCCAATCTATCGCTTTGGTTTCGATTGCCAAGACCATTTCCCTGGCACTGCGGTGGGAAGAGAAGAGGGAGCTCAGATCCGGACTGGAGAAGGCCTTGATTAGCTAACAGAGGATTGTCTATCAAGAAAAGAAACCTGCTGAAAAAGGGAACCAAGCGCGTCTCTCTAAGGCAGTGCTGGCTGTGAAGCCCACTCCAGAAGCAGATGGAGGGCTCTCTGCCCTGACACTCCCAGCTGCAGGGCCTCCTTTTTGCTCTACTTTTTCCAGCAGATCTAACCGTGTTTGGACCTGGTGAGGAAGCAACACATGACACGTTTCTTTACCAAACAGGATGGCAGAGTGAAAAACGGGTGTGCATCCATGTTTGGGAAGAGCTGTGGGAAGTAGGCCGGAGAAACCACCAACTTAGGACAGAGCAGAGAGAGGGTCTCACAGCTTGTAATATATAGACCCTTCTGTTGTTTCATCATAGTGAATGCCTCGGAAATTCTATCATGTCTCCTCTGAGGAGTCCTGCCTTAACTCCACGCATCTTACTCATTCATTCATTCATTTCATTCATTCATTCATTCACGCAGCAGTGCTCCACTCAGGGCCAAAGGCTTCCTTCTCCCTCTGAGGACCTGGGCTGAGACCTGCAAAACAAAACACGTCCCATTTAAATACCACCAGGTTAATTTGGGCTTAAACATTCCAGCCAGACAAAATAATTTGGACTCTCTTATTTAAAATATACCTTTATAAAGTAATTGAAGGTATTTAATTTTTTTTTTTTTGGAGACAAGAGTCTTGCTCAGTTGCCCTGGGGTTGAGACTCATGACATCATAGCTCACAGCAACCTCAAATTCTTGGTCTCAAGCAATCCTCTCATCTTAGCCTCCCAAGAAGCTGGGACCACAGGAACCTGCCACAACACCTAGCTAGTTTTTTCTATTTTTAGCAGAGACAGGGTCTTGCTCTTGCTCAGACCGGTCCTCAACTCCTGAGCTCAAGCAATTTGCCCATCTTGGCCTCCCAGAATGCTAGAGTTACAGGCGTGAGCCACTACATCCAGCCTTTAATTTTTTTTTTTTTTTTTTGGAGACAAGTTCTCGCTCTGATGCCTGGACTAGAGAGCAGTGGTGCAACTGTAGTTCACAGCAACCTCCAAGTCTAGGCTCAAGAGATCTTCTTGCCCCAACCTCCCAACTAGCTGGAACTACAGGTGCCTAGTACCATGCGTGGCTAATTTTTCTATTTTTTGTATAGACAGGGTCTTATGTTGCCCAGGCTGGTCTAGAACTCCTGGCCTCAAATGATCCTCATGTCTAGCCTTCCCAAAGTGCTGGGATTACATGCATGAGCCATCACATCTAGCCAGATACATAATTTTTTAAAGAGAAAAGCAAAATTGAACCCAAGTAGCCTGTAGTCAGAGGATTCATGAGACTTTGCTGGTCTTATGCAGGACAATCTGACCTGAGGCACAACAAAGGCACACAGCTGCAGCACCCAGCAGCATTGAGATCCAGGGTTTGAGCTCATCTGCCCAGACACACTCCACAGTATTCTCATGATCTCCTTCAATAGAGACACGTCTTATTCCTCAAAGGAGCCACTGAGGTTAATTCTTCAGATCAGTGACTGCATACATCGCTATGTGAACTGTGCCTCGGGCTGCTCCACAGCCCAAAGTTGTTCTTTCAATGTCCAGAACATATTATTGCATGAAGAAAACCCATTGTTTAATTCAACAACTGTCTTCTATTCCCTATGCCCTTCCCAACTTACAAGGAAAATCATTTAAGACGTATCACATGAAATGCATTATTCTTTGTACACAGATAGTGGAGGGTGCCCAGGACACATGCAAACAGAAGAATAAGTGGGGACTGCTCTGGGTGTGGTCGCAATGACAACCCAGGCATCATACCCCATGCCTGTATCCAATTAGCCCACAGAAGGTAGGGTAAAATATTTTCTCAGGGTTACGCTTTCAGCCTTTACAGGGAACAAAAGACTCAGAAGGAGTTCCTGATATGCCAGGACGTTCAGTCTCAGTAAATATGACAGAGCCCAAGGTCTGGCCCACAAAGAACCAATCTGGGTGTTTCACCTGGTTCTCTGAGCGTGGCAAAGACTGTCAATCAGAAAAGTTCCCCTGGGAAGTCTGCTCTGCACTGTCATCCAAAGACAAAATACAATGGTGGATCCATCCTAGACGCAGTTTTCCTGGGATGGTTTGGTGGCTGGTATATACCAGCAATGGCAAATGGTTGTTTTGCTTTTCCAACTGAAGGGAGCAGTTGGATAATTATTGTGGAAACGTAGTCTGCAACCACATGGTTCTTGTGGTAATTGGTGTTGCTGGTAGAGCACATTATTATTATTATTATTATTATTATGCATTATTATTATTATTATTATTATGCATTCCAAGCACTATTTCCTCCAAATTTGTATGAAAGATTCACAAGCACTAGTTCCTCCAGATTTGTATGAGAAGATTCAATAGGCAGTATAATTTTGGGGCACTGGTTGTTTTTTCTACAGAATGGGAATTAGTATGGTTTCAATAAACCTTAAGTGATAATACCACCACGAATTCTAGAAATAATTCTCGCATACAGTGTGCTTAAACTGCATTTACGAAAAGACAATACACTCTACTAATGGTCCTTTTAATGGCATCCTGTGCCCTGGTGTGCACAAAATCCAGTGTCTCGGGTGGAAGATGCCCTGGAAGGTGCTCTAGTGCTGAGCTCACAGAGCATGCTAAGTACACACATCACCTCCCTTTACGGCCCAATCAGGGCTGTCAGATGAACAATAAGAAATAGCACACAAAATAAAGCTCTGTACGTGGAAAAGCTAAAACCGTGAGATGTTAAAGGAATTATTTGTTTTGAGATTGAGATGGAGCCATGAGAGGAATTTATGAGATCCTTCCAGCACAGAAGATGCATTTCAATACAGTTTCGAATGAGCGCAGTTTCAGGGATGATGCTCCAAATAGCGTTTCCACCTAGTGCTCTAACTGGAATGCTTCAGATGTGAATTATTACCGTCCACGAAGCCCCGGCCTTATTTTCCTTTGTTCCTCGCTCTTATACATGAAGTAGCCCTCGGGAGACAGCCCCTCCACAGCCTCCCTGCCCTTCCCTGCTTCACCGCCACTTGAGTTGAGCCTTGCATGACAAGGACCGCAGAAGGATTTATGAAAAGAACCTAAAACACTGCTGCGAAAAGATCTCAGCTAATTGCCAACTCCCTGTAGGCTGCTCATGTGTTGGCCAGGGCGTGCACAGCGTGGCGATTTGTACTCCTCTGGGGAACGGGATCCAGTTCCTAACTATCAGTTCCCTCAAAGCTCTGTCCCCAAGGTCCTTTACCACCTTGGTTCATGTGGCAGCACCAACCTTCCTCTACACCAGCTGCCACATGAGCATGGCCACGAAACACCCACAAAGTGTCCAGATGGACAGGAGTCAGTGACATGAAGGGAGGTGCCAGGACACAGGGAGCCACCATCAGGGCGTGGAGAGGGCGCGACAAGAGGGCGCGACTCCAGGGACAGGTGCTTCATGAGGTACCTCCAGGGAGAAGGCAGGAGGAAGCCCCCAGTGGAAACTGCATGCATGATATTAAAACGTTCACTTCCTGATTCCTAGCTGTGTAGCAACTGGGGGGGTCCCCGAAATGCAAACCACACACAACCATAAAAATGTGTTCCCCATGGTCTGTTGTGACAGCTTGAAATCTACGCTATCAGGATACTTGTCCAGTTAAAACTCAAATGTGCCACAACTCAAAACACCACAGGATGATCAACAAACGTTGGTTGAATGAAAACCTCTGGGAAAATTGCCAAGTCATGGAAGCAATCCAAGTACCCATCAACCCGTGACTGGATCAACAAACTGTGGTCTGTGTAGACCATGGAATATTATTCAGCCATTAAAAAAGGTGGAGACTTTACAGCTTTTACATTTACCTGGATGGAGCTGAAATACATTCTTCTTAGTAAAGTATCTCAAGACTGGAAAAATAAATAACCCATGTACTCCATACAAATATGAAATCAATATATATACAATTACATGTTATAAGAACAATAAAATACTAATGTACTCCAGTTCAGGGGTAGAGGGAAGGGATGGGGGAGGGCTTATGGCAGAAGGAGGGAGGGTGTGAGGTGGGATCTCACCTAACATACACATTGTGAGGTTGTGTAATACACCCCCTGGGTGGGGGCTCTTCTACAAGTGAACTTTACCCTAGAAGCAAGAACAATGCAACCTAAAAATTGTACCCTCATATTAATTTGAATAAAGTTTTAAAAAAAGAAAAAAAATTGGGCAGCGCCTGTGGCTCAAAGGAGTAGGACGCCAGCCCCATGTGCCGGAGGTGGCAGGTTCAAACCCAGCCCCAGCCAAAAACTGCAAAAAAAATAAAATAAAATACAAAAAATGAAATTAAATGCAAACGCAAAAAAAAAGAATAAGAAGACCTATGGGAAAAGTAGGGGAAAGCGAACATAACATATAGCTTTGAGGTATCTACGAGTCAGAAACCATCCTCATACCAGCCCAGGCACAAAGCAACCGTCATGGCATCCATTTTTCTTATGCATGCCAAAATCAGCTTCTTGTAACTTCAGGCGACTTTTAAATAGAGAAACTGAGGTTCAGAAAAGTGAGGTAACCTTTTTCAAGGTCACATAGCAAGATTGGGATTGGGACTAGACCTGCCAGACTTTCAAGGCCCCGTTCTTTCTACTAAACCTTATTAGCCTGTGTACTCCGGAGTAGATGAATTTTTTCAATCATTCTCTTGGAAAAAAAAAATGGTTAAGGTAAACAGTACACCAAAACAGGCATTCTGCAGTGAGGAGAGAAGGTAATATTGCAATAGACAAGTGAAATAAATTTGGATTTTCCCTGCCAACAATATTTCCCAGGTCTTACTGAATGTGAGTAATAACAGTAAGTAGCCCTCATGGAAGGGCTTAGGGGGAGACGTGGCACAAAGGGCCAAGTCGTTCAAAATGGGCTAATTGAGTACATATGTCCTGCCTAGCAATCCTAAATAAAGCTGCTCTGTAATTCTAATGCCCCAAGGCCAACGTAACATAGACCAACAGGGCTCCTGCCTTTAAATATTCCAGCGCACTTACAAAACAGCAACAACCTAAACAAGGGTAACTTTAAAACCCCAACAGGAAATCAAAAGCTTCTCCCTGGAGCATAAAGTCAAACTGATTCCTCAGATACAATCATACTCCTGTGGTGCAGAATAGCTGGGGGTAAAAAATTATCCCTACTAAAAAAGAAATCCTTACAGAAGCATGGCAAAGTTAGACATGGATCCCCTCAGCCCCCACACCTCTAAAAAGGAGGCTTGTTTCCATCCTAGAACACACTTTAAATAGTTGATAATGACTTCTGGGAATGTTTAGCTTTGATTTTTTTCAGGTTGTGAATCTAAGGAAGTGGAAACCTGGTTTTATGTTAAAGCCAAGATCTAAGACCCGAAATTACAAGTCATTTTTTGTAGTTATCCTCTCCCTGTTTTGATTGTCTCAAAAGTATAAAGGTGCCATTATCCAGGTGGCTAATAACCTTTCGAACTCAGAATTCCAATACTCACAGAAGAAACCATGGCAGGGCCAAAAGTTAGAAGTCAAATGGGAGGAATCTGAAAATATCAAGAATTCAGAACCCAGAGGCGACCCTTTACTGGCATTAAAAAGATTTCTGCACCCTCCCTACTAATATATAAATCTTTAAGGCAGGTAACTGTGCTTTCTTTAGTATCAGGATTGTTTTATGTCAAGCATAATATTGTCCACACTGCAGCTGCTGTGTTTTTGTTTGTTTGGGTTTTTTGCAGTTTTTGGCAGGGGTTGGGTTTGAACTCGTCACCTCCGGTATATGGGGCTGGCACCCTACTCCTTTGAGCCACAGGTGCCACCTTTTTTTTCTATTTTTTTTTTTTTTTAGAGACAGAGTCTCACTCTGTTGCCCTCAGTAGAGTGCTGTAGCATCACCGCTCACAGCAACCTCCAGCTCTTGGGCTTAGGCGATTCTCTTGCCTCAGCCTCCTGAGTAGCTGTGACTACAGGTGCCCACCATAACTCCCAGCTATTAATTTGGCCAAGGCTGGGTTTGAACTCACCACCTTTGGTATATGGGGCCGGCACCCTACTCACTGAGCCACAGGCACCGCCCCGCTGCTGTGTTATTTAGAAGTAGAACTGACCTGGCCTATTTGTTGTATGTTTAACCCGTGATAACTTTAAAATCGGGAGGTGCAGCAGGAGTGATCTTGAGAGTGTATTTCCCCCAGGCAGGTGGTCCAGACTCAGGAGCCAGATCTCAAGCCCAACTCCAATTCTTAGCTGTGTAGCCTCAAGCAAGTTCCTTGGTTCTGGTCATCTTTAGCTGTCTCATGTGTAAAATGAAGATAAAGCCACCTTCTCAGGATTGTTGTAAAGAGATAATGGGCACATGGTGTGGGCTTGATCAAGTTTTTAAAAATCCTGTTAGCTTTCTACAAAACAAGAATAAAGAGGCATCGATAGGGTGAGCACAATAGCCTGACCCCATTTGTAAATGCCCAACAGTACAGTGTCATCAGGGCAGCCCATGTTCTGCCTGTCCCCTATGTTATGATTTCAAGAATGTTGGAAATCCCTAAACCCCCAAATCCATCCTGCCCTCCTGGAAATCCAACAATCAGACAGTCACTCCCTTAAAATTCAGCGGTTCTCAACCTGTGGGTGGCGACCCCTTTGTAACAATGAAAACACATCCTGCATATCAGATATTTACATAACAATTCATAACAGTAGCAAAATTATAAAGTGGCAACAAAAATAATTTTATGGTTGGGGGTCACTACAACATGAGGAACTGTATTAAAGGGTCGTGGCATTAGGAGGCATTAGGAAGGTCGAGAACCACTGCCTTTGATTAAACCTTTGATCTCTATGAAAAGGTAAGTTCCCCCAGAAGAGATAACAATAACAATTGAAGCCTCTATCAGTCATTTATGGTAATGATTTTGTAACCTTTTCTGAAAACAAAGAGAACAAAATGTATATTAAGGTAACCAGGGGCTAGAGGAGGAAAGAGGGGCTCAGCCCTAGAATGAAAAAGAGATACAGA
The DNA here is from genome assembly GCA_963574655.1 of Perodicticus potto. Classification (NCBI taxonomy): domain Eukaryota; kingdom Metazoa; phylum Chordata; class Mammalia; order Primates; family Lorisidae; genus Perodicticus; species Perodicticus potto. The sequence goes on from CAUYRH010084366.1 coordinate 26,756, forward strand.
ATTGAGAGGCTGGAGAAATTTATGGGTATACATGTATACTTCACATACAAAAATGCTGACTCATTCTCTTGGGATGGAGATTGTGCTGAACAGCATCTGCCGCGTAACCCTTGCATTAATGATATTGCAAGATATTTAGGATTTCAGCCACAACAGTCCTTCCTCAGAGTCCCTAGAGCTGCACAAGATTTAAATATTTTGTCTAGGAGATTATCAGGGCTCTAGACAAGATCAACCAGACTCAAGAGACCAGATGGGAAATAAAAAATGGTGCATGAAATTCTGTTCCTCACTGAGTGCAAGGTACAGCTGCAAAAGTCTCCCTGTCCTTTGCTGAGCATCTGTGAAAAATGAGCGGGAAGAGACAAATGAGATTGGGGAATATCAATGCCCCTATCTTGGAAATTAAAAATAAATAAGCCAGGAAAGAAACAGTCTTATGGGATCAACAAGGGTGAGTTCCTTGTGGGTGTTGCATATTTTTTGGAACCCCATAACACACTAATAGTGTGTGATGAAGATAGACAGCAAATTTCTGACGTCTTCATGACGATAGACTATGAACTGCATGAGGGCAGAGACCAGGTTTGGGTGGTCGTCAAAAATACCCAGCACAAACGCTGGACTCAGATGCCCTTCGATAAGGGTTTGTGGATTGCATGAATAAATGAACGAATAAGTAGACAGACGGATGGATGAGTGAATGGATGGAAAAAGTAACACGTGGGTCAAAAACGTGGCGTGCGCTCATCTTTGGTTATGTGGCGTGCATTCATCTTTGGTTACGTGGCCTGCATTCAACTTTGGTTATTGGTATACACTGAGTCTTAAAATTGTAATACAGTTTTTTCCTTTCTTAAAATGTGTGTACATTTGTGGCACCCTCTGTGTGCGTGCACAGGCGTATGTAGGGAAGGCTATATTATACATAGTAACGCTTTGCCGTCTTTTGCTGGGAGGACATGTCATCCGCTACACAAAAGTCTAAGGACACTTGGATTTACTTCGATAGGAACTGCAAGTGATGAGACTTTGAGGGTGAAGGACTTTCTAGCAGGAGTAAGGAGGCTTGCACCCTGCCTCAGCTCTCTTACTGGCCTTGTTACTTGGATAAACCAATTATCTTTCAAGGCCTTAGTTTCCTCTGCTCTAAAATGAATGAAATGTCGTTAGGCCCTACGTGGTCCAACCCCTGCTTGGGACTCCATCCTCGGCTCAGCCCACACTCTCTCCTCTCTCACTTCCCCTCTACTACCTGGGCTTCCTTCCACCACCAGCTGCAACGATGCTTCCCCGACCTCCCCGTTACACTCTCATAGCACCCCTCTTTCTTTTATAGAATTTGCCTCGGTTTACAACTTCCTATTTATATATTATTCACTTAAGGCCCACCCCCACCTCGACTATAAATAACAACTAATGTTTATTGAGCACTTACTAAATATTTGAGGCTCTGTTCTAATCACTTGACATGCATTATTTACTTTAAGCCCTACACTAGCTTCAGAGGTAGGTGCTTTTCTAATCCCCATTGTACAGGACAGGACATTGAGGCCAGAGACACAGGCAAGTAGTCTGAGGGCAGGCAGTGGAGGTAGGACCTGATCTGAGCCCACACTGTCTGGCTCCAGGGACTGCACCGACTCTGGGACCCAGATCGGAACCTCCCCAAAGGCAGGGACTGGAGGTCTGTTTTGCTCCCCACCGTACCCTGATGCCTGGAAAATGCCTGTGTGAGGTGGCATAAAGGGGCACTCGCTGGGTATCTGAAGGAAAGAGCGAGGGAAGGGAGGAAGAGAAGGGCAGAAAGGAGCTCATTCCTTAGCCTCTTCCGTTCCATGGCTGGAGCACAGTCACGTGCTAAAGAGAGTACTGGTGGAGGCTGGAAACCTCCAGGAAGTTCTCAAACGTGAAACTAAAACATATCCGCAACACTCATCGTATGCATGGGAGTACTAATAATTTTAAAGAAGCCAGAAAAACTGTATGCTGATTATCCTGGGTAAAAAAAAAAAAGAGAGAGAGAGAGCTAATTGTTGTCTGTCTACAATGTGGCCATCATTTATTTTACTTGTGAAAATTTAGATGTTAAAATATATTTTATAGATCACTTTAAATTATATAAACATACTTCCCCAAGGGTACTTCAACTTTTTACTCTATCCACTTCTGTACTGTTTTCATTGTTCACAATGAGCATCTATTACTAACATAAATTTTTTAAATCAAGTACTGAAAAATACTAAAAAAAAAAATCTCTTTGCCCTAGTTCATCTCTGCTTCTCAGATTTTACCAGTGGGTAACCACACAGCCACCATTATTTCCATAAGAGACTTCTAAAGAAAGACAGAGAGAGGCTTGACACCTGTGGCTCAACAGGCTAAGGCGCCAGCCACATACACCTGAGTTGGCGGGTTCGAATCCAGCCCAGGCCGCCAAACAACAGTGATGGCTGCAACCCAAAAACTGGCCGGGCGTTGTGGCAGGCGCCTGTAGTCCCAGCTACTTGGGAGGCGGAGGCAAGAGATTCACTTGAGCCTAGGAATTGGAGGTTGCTATGAGCGGTGATGCCACAGCACTCTACCCAGGGCGACAGCTTGAGGTTCTGTCTAAAAAAAAAGAAAGACAGAGAGAAAAAGACAGTATGTGTGAATATGTGTGTACATTAAAGAACAAGGTTATTATAATTATATTGAGCTAAAATAAGAGATCAATCTTTACCATCCTCTTCAAAGTGCTTTTCTCTGGAAAAGTAATAACCTGAGGATGAAAAGTGCCCTGCCCCTCCTCAGAGCCTCCTGGCTGATGGATACTATTCTTCGCTAAATGTGGAAGGATAATAAATAGGTGTAAACGTCACCCACTGCTTTGGAAACAGTCCAGCGTTCTTTACACTACTAAATGTTAAAATTATAAGCATGTTGGCATCCACTGTACTGACTACAGCTGCGGCCATGTTTGTAATCAAAATGAAAGATACGTATTTGGTCGGAGGGGTAACTCAGTGAAATTACCTAAATGTGCTCTGTAACGTGAAATACTCCTTCCTTGCTTTCTTGTGTTAAGAATATATTCTATTGTGTTAAGGTATATATTCTATTTGTATGGAA
>CAUYRH010084367.1:0-63322 GCA_963574655.1 Perodicticus potto
GTTGTGGCAGGCGCCTGCAGTCCCAGCTACTTGGGAGGCAGAGGCAGGAGACTCGCTTGAGCCCAGGAATTGGAGGTTGCTGTGAGCTGTGATGCCACGGCACCCTATCCAGGGTGATAGCTTGAGGCTCTGTCTCAAAAAAAAAGAAAAAAGAATGTAAAGTGCAGTTAAATGGTAGAAGATATAATTGTGATGATGGTGCCAACTGGTTTGTAGAGTACAGTGTAGGTGGCAGCGACTGCTTGCTACAGTGGTAGAAATCCTTTAGTGGCAGTAGCTGAGGTGGAAACTGAGGAATAGGAGGCTCAAATGAAGCTTTCTTATCATGGTGCTGGGCATTGGCAATCACAAGAGATAGCCACTAATTAATACACTAGAGCTTCAGTCCCCAAACCCTGGGCTGCTGACTGGTGCTGGTCTGTGGCCTATTAGGAACATAGCTACACAGTAGCAGATGAACGATTGAAGCTTCATCTGTATTTAAAGCCCGCTCCCCATCACTACCTGAGCTCTGCCTCTGTTGGATCAGTGGCAGCATTAGATTGTCGTAGGAGCATGAACCCTAGTATAAACTGCACATGTGAGGGATCTAGGTTGTTCACACCTTTGGAAAATCTAATGCTCCATCCCACCCTGCCCCCAGGTGTGTGGAAAAATTTGTCTTCCATGAAACCAGTCCCTGGTGCCAAAAAGGTTGTGGACCACTATACTAGATGAAAAAAAAAATTTTTTTTTTTTTTTTTTTTTTGAGACAGAGCCTCAAGCTGTCACCCTGGATAGAGGGCCGTGACATCACAGCTCATAGCAACCTCCAATTCCTGGGCTCGAGCGAGTCTCCTGCCTCCATCTCCCAAGTAGCTGGGACTACAGGCGCCCGCCACAACACCTAGCCATTTTTTGGTTGCAGCCGTCATTGTTGTTTGGTGGGCCCAGGCTGGATTCGAACCCGCCAGCTCAGGTGTAGGTGGCTGGTGCATTAGCCCGTTGAGCCACAGGCGCCGAGCCGAAAAATATTTTTTAAAAGTTTGATTTACCTTTGTTACAGCTTCCAAAGTATAATCAAATGCCCTGTTTCATTTGATCTTGAGAATATCTTTACAAGCCTAGTAGGGTGGTCATTGTCCTCCCCACCCCCAATTTTTTAGCTGGAAACCTGGGGCAAAGTGACTTGCCCCTAGTCACACAACCTTGCGTATCAGTTTGGGCCTGCATCAAGGGACTTCCAGTCCTTTGCTGCTTCTGCTAAGTCACATTACCTGGGTGAGTTTCCCAAAGAGAATTCATGTAGAATTGCTCAAGAGGAAAACCAGAACAAAGAAATATTAGAGGAATGCTTACCCAGCTGTCTGCTTTATTTTTTTTTTAAGACAGAGTCTCACTCTATGGCTCAAGCTAGAGTGCCATGGCATCATAGCTCACAGGTACCTCAAATTTCTAGGTTCAAGAAGTCCCTCCTGCCTCAGCCTCCCAAGTAGCTGGGACTACAGGCACACATCCCTACCACCACCTAATTTTTCCATTTTTAGTAGAGAAAGGTCTCATTCTTGCTCAGGCTGGTCTCCAACTCCTGAGCTCTAAGGATCCTCCAGCCTCGGCCTCTCAGAGTGCTAGGATTACAGGTGTGGGCCACCATGCCCAGCTCCAGCCTCTGCTTTAACTCTGGAAATCAGGCAGAGTAAGTTTATTTGGGGTTTCCTTAGATTCCTGGCTGGGGGAGGGAGAGTGGTGAGTTAATGGTTAAAAAAATCCATAGTGAGGCCTCTGTTATGTTTTTAAAAGGACATATGTCATTGGCACCCTAAGAATGCAGATGCATTGTAAAGTCCATAGTCCTGCCTTGGATGTGTCACCTAAGCCATCTGTGTACCTGGGTGCCGTCTTTCATACTAGCCACAGGATGGGTTGCAATTGCCAACTTCTAAACAGCAGCATGTCTTCAAGGGGAGAAAAGAGTTGGCCACACAGTGAGCTGGGACTGATGTGGTGTCTTTGGAAGGGAGACCTCTGGGATCAGAAGCTGAGAAGAGGCAAAGGCCAGGTGGCTACTTGTTGCCAAGAGGTTTTTGCCTCTGGATAGCATTTCCCCTTGGTGACCATCATTGATGTTTTGGTCCCCAGATACATGGCAGCCCCTGCTGGGAAGGGCACATTCTTAAGTCTTCTTGGTGTGTCTTCTTTTGGCAGCACCTGTTCCGAGAGCCCGAGAAGAGGCCTCCCACAGTGGTATCCAATACATTCACTGCCCTGGTCCTTGCGCCATTGCTCCTGCTGTTTGCTCTGGTGAGTGGTTATAATTACCATGGGCAGCATGTGTCCTGCGTCACACTCGGCAGATGTAGCCTTTCTCAAAGGCAGCTATGTGCTCTGGCTTCAGCATATCTCCAGAGAGGTCCAGCAGCTGTGACCTGAACTAATGGTCAAGAAATTTTAGAATGACCAAACCCACTGTGGGGAATCGGCCAAAGCAATTGACCTGTTGACAAGGGGGCATGAGAAAGTACCTAGTAGCAACTAAAGATATGATGCTCCATAGGACTATTCAGGTGAGATCAAGTGTGAGCAAAGCAAGGTCAAGTGCTGATAGCTGTAAAACATAGAGTACAGAGCTATGTATTTCACCACTGTTTAGAGCATAAAACTGGAAACAACTTAGTGTTCATAAAAGCCAGTGTTTTTTATTTCTTTGTTTTGGAGACAGCATCTTACTCTGTTGCCAGGGTAGAGTGTCCTGGCATCAGCCTACCTCACAGCAACCTTAAACTCTTGGGCTCAAGTGATCCTCCTGCCTTGGCCTCCCAAAGTAGCTGGGACTACAGGTGCCCGCCACAATGCCTGGCTAATTTTTCTCTTTTTTCTTTTTTTAGTAGAGATGGGTTCCCACTCTTGCTCAGGCTAAAAGCAAATGTTAAATAAATTATGGATATACATACAGTAGAATAATATGCAGCTTGTTCAAAGAATGGACAGATTTATATGCTGATATGATTGCCAAGAAGTATTATTGCCTGAAGAAGTAAGGTACAATGTTGAGGATGAGCCTCTGTGGAAAAGTTTAGAAAGCATCGTGTATTAGTGTTAGTCACCTGTGGGGAGAGACATTTTAGAGAGTGTACAAGAAGGAAACTTTTACCTTTTCTACTTTTCTGTTTAATTTTTTTATTTTTACTAATTAATTTTTTTCTTTTGCTTTTAAAATCATAAACATAGATGTGTATCTTCAAAGTTCAGAAAATTTTGAGGGGAAAAAAAACTCTTTAGAAACCTTTAAACCTTAGAAACCTTAGAAACCTTTTAGAAAGTTATCTACGTTCCAAATTAGTTCATTGATTTTGATAAAAGACTATTGGTTAATCTAAATTCAGAAGTTATGCCACAAGTTTTCAGAAATCAGACCCAGGGTACAGGCACCTGTTCTCATCTTTGAATAATCAGAGTTTCAGAAGCTGTGGAGCCCACAGCAAGAGCATGCAGCCTTCCAGCTGGCTGCCAGCAGGTTTATATTACCATTCTTAGAGAATTTAGTGGGAGTGTCAGTTACCTCATCATAAATGCATTTTCTGACCTTTTGGCTTCACGTTTCCACCTGTTTTTAAAATAGAAGGATTTGCCATCATTAAAAATGATTTTCAGATCTGAGTTATCCAAGCTCATTTGAGAGCAGGTGCTGAAGTGCTTTTCTAAAGAAAAAAAGGGAACAATTTTTCCTGAGGGCTTGTAATAGGGTGCTTGTCACTTGGAAGAATTCCCTGTCCTTCCTGCAGGCATGAATGTTTAAACCCTTAGGGCTGTTGATTGGATTAGCATTAGCATGGCATGTGTGGCCTCCCTTTTAAGTTCTAATGTCTTTTTAATTTATTTCTCTCCATCATTCAGTGGATCCGGATTGGTGCCAATGTCTCTAACTTCACTTTTGCTCCTAGCACGATTATATTTCACTTGGGACATGCTGGTAAGTGCCCCAGGCCGCTAATTCCATTTAACCTCCTCTGACATTTCGCCTGGCCACGCAAAAGGCCTGTTAAGTAGAGCCACAACCTATTAACTATAATAATTTAATAGCATAACATTTCCCTCTTCCTCCTGGCCTTTTAGGACAGTTAATATGATGATAAACCTGTTTGGTTCATCAGCTTAGAACAGCTGTTGTTATATTGGGCTTCATTGTACTAGGCTGCTGTTGGCAGGCCACTTACCTTCATTTAATAGCCCTGTTCATTTCCAAAGATTACTCACTTATCATATCTTTACATTGAACCATCTTCCTGCTTGAAGAACATTAATGCAGTTTCCAAAGGGTATCTTTCCCCACCACATCGATCTTCACATTTGCTGGCAGCTCTATCTGGACAGTAATAGAAAACAGTCCCTTCCATAGTCAGACATGCTGTCCCGCATTGTTCTCTTGAGAACTTACGACCTAAACAACCTGAACATAACAAGACAGTGCCATCATAAAATCAGTTGAGTATTTCTAAGACTTTTGACACTATTGGATTGGTAGTGCCTTGCACTTCACTGAGACTTCAGTATTTTTACATTTCTTTGCCTCTTTTAGGAGTCACTGTCTATGCACCCATAGTATAAGAATTCTCATAGGGGAACACGGATGAATCCCTTGAAATTCTAGCAATTATATATATTTTTCTGGGGAAAGAGAGAGTCATAACTTTGATCAGATTACACAGTGGTCCATGACCTTAGAAACAGTTGAGAACCCCTGCTGTAGTTCATCTATCATCCTTCTGGGCAACATTGACAGGATGACCTTTCTCTGCAGCTCAGTTACTAGATTTGAATGATAGTCCTCCCGGGTCAGGCAGAGAATAAAACCTGAATATAAATCTGTTGAGTGCCATGCCTTTTCTTGCCACTATGCTTTTTGTGCTTGCTGCCTCTTTTGATTTTCATTCCAACCGTGTGGGGGGAGATTGGGGTGGGAATTATGATCCTGTTTGACAGGTGAGAGAATTAGGGCTCAGGGAAATTAAGTGGCTTGTAAGAGCAGAGCCGAACCAGAAGCCAGGGCACTCAACGCACAGCTCTGAGTCCTTTTTGCTAAACCTTCCACAGTCCTCCTTGCTCCTTCCTAGTCAAATGGCAAATTACCCTGAAATTGTTATACTTCTTTCTTTTTGAGATGGGGTCTTGCTCTGTCCCCAAGGATAGAGTACAGTGGTGTGATCATAGCTAACTGTAGCCTCAAACTCCTGGCTTAAGTGATCCTCCTGCCTCAGCCTCCCAAGTAACTATAGGCATGTGTCACCACACATGGTTAATTTTTTTTTTTATTTTATTTTTTATTTATTTATTTTTTTTGAGACAGAGCCTCAAGCTGTCACCCTGGATAGAGTGCCATGACATCACAGCTCACAGCAACCTCCAATTCCTGGGCTCAAGCGAGTCTCTTGCCTCCACCTCCCAAGTAGCTGGGATTACAGGCGCCCGCCACAACACCTGGCCATTTTTTGGTTGGCAGCCATCGTTGTTTGGTGGGCCTGGGCTGGATTCGAACCCGCCAGCTCAGGTGTATGTGGCTGGCGCCTTAGCCCGTTGAGCCACAGGCCCCCGAGCCTTATTTTTTTCTTTTTTAAAGATGGGGTCTTGCTGTGTTGCCTTGGCTGTTCTAGAACACTTGGCCTAAAGTGATCCTCCCTTCTCAGCCTCACAAGTAGCTAGAATTATAGCCACCATCTCCCATACCCAGCCTACAAATGTTTTGAGTAAAAAAGAAACCATTTGTTTATATCCTATGTATTTTTATTGAGAATTTGAAAAATAAAATCCTAATTATAACAGTAAAGGTTTAAACAAAACAAAACAAAAGAAGCAGAGAAGTAGATGTTAACAGAAACATGGAACCGGAATAAAGTAGCTGAAGCCTAATGTTTTTACCTTTGGATTTCTTGGTAGCCGTGACTGAGAAGCATGTATATTGAGTTACTACTTTGGGCTCAGATAAAAGGAATAAGACAAATTGGTGCAGAAATACAGAGCTTTTCATAATCTAGCACAGTGGTTCTCAACCTTTCTAATGCCGTGACCATTTAATACCGTTCCTCATGTCGTGGTAACCCCCAACCATAAAATTATTTTTGTTGCTACTTCATAACTGTAATTTTGCTGCTGTTTTGAATCGAATGTAAATATCTGATATGCAGGATGGTCTTAGGCAACCCCTGTGAAAGGGTCGTTTGACCCCCAACGGGGTCACAACCCACAGGTTGAAAACCGCTAATCTAGCAGTTCCTGCTCCTAACTCTCCTTGACTTTAGGGCATTGTCACTGTTTCATTTAATTGGATATTATGTCACTGCTTCTTACAGCTATGTTGGGGCTCATGTATGTCTACTGGACTCAGCTCAACATGTTCCAAACCCTGAAGTACCTGGCCATCTTGGGCAGTGTGACATTTCTGGCTGGCAATCGGATGCTGGCCCAACAGGCAGTCAAGAGGTAAGGCTAGAGAGCTGGACCATGGATCCAGAGTAGGATTAGAAATACTTATTTTACATCAGCTCTGCCAGCCTAGAAGTGTATGTGGCAAAATGATTCATGTTCTCCAGAAGAGGGCCTTAAGTAATTAGCCTTAAATGTTTTAAAACCACAATAATTTTTGTCCCTGCACATTAGAATGAAAGAGGAACATAATTGCTCTACGAAGATTAAAGTGGATTAGAATATGTGGCAGAAGAGTGTTAATTTGCTGTCTATGTAAAAAATTCTCTCTGCCCTGCCCTCCTCCATGCTCCAGATAGTTGTTCGTCCATAACCCCGACAGCTCCAGGAGCTTGTCCTCCGAAGTGTGAGTCTTGTTCTTTTCTATAGAAGCTGCTGTGGGCTTTGCAGAGGCTCCCAGCAGGGAGCAACTGTTCTGTTAGCCCATGCCACTTTCCTGGGAACCAGACAACTTGGAGTCATACAAACGGTCAGACCTTGACTTGCTGGCAGCTTGACTTTTGAAACTGAATTGAGGGCAAATTTAAATGTCACATAGGTGTTTCTTATTGATTTGACTTTATTAGAATCTGGGTGATTTCAGCCCCACAAAGGCCAATAAGAAAAGGTCAAAATTGCTTTAACCTTTGGAAGAAGTCATTTTTCAGATGTGCCCTGCTTTCTCCCGTCTAAGACTTTTATTAGAAGAATGTAACTCAATAGCGTGCCCCCCAACTGCCCATTATTTGGTCAGATCAGAGAATGGCTTTTTGAGGGAGACCGTTAATGAATACAGGAAGCAAATACCTCATTTCTGCCCGAGTCTCCATTGTGAGCTCTCCGAATGCCTCTCTGTGGAGACCTGGTGCAGACATGCTCCTTGGCTTCCCTGTAGGAATCCAGATCCCACAAGAGCTCTCCATGACACCAGTAGTGGTAGCCAGTTGGTTTTTCTGCCCTCCAGCAGCCTTTTCTTGGACTGCTATGCCTTGTGTCTGAGAAGGAGCCGGACTCAGCTGTTTTTGCAAAGCAGAGCCCTGTCCGCTTCCAGCAACTGCCTGGAACCCTGGGGAGCCAAAAGGCTGTGCTCTTAAGTTCTCTCTTTTCTGGAAGTTGCCCACTCAAAAGAACAAAGTCAAAGGGAGAGTGGGGTAGAAATCATTTGATTTAGATCCTGCTCGTCAGGAGTTCCTAAAGTTGCATGCTCTTTCTTGGGGGAGAGTCCAGGGTTTCATAAAAATCCCAAAAGGATGGGTGACTCCTCCCTCCCCCTGCTGATACATCCCACTCAGGAGTTGTAAAGCCTACTGTTTGTTGTCCTCTTTGTGAGTCTTGGAACAAACTCTGCCCTGGGAAGATCGGTGACCCTAACGGAAGCTCTGGCTGGGTGTGTGTCATTTCTTCCCTCAGCTTATTTCTCCTCTCACTGTCCTTTCTTGATTCTCAAACCCTCTTTCCTTTGGCAGGATCGCTGCAGAGCAGAGCAGTAGATTGGCAAAATATAGGACACTACGGTAAAGATGAAGGGTGGACCCATCCCAGAAGCAGGGTCCCTTTCCCATCTTGCCCACCTCATGCATGTCAGTTATCTATCTAGTTTTCAGCCCACTCATTCCTCCCCACTTCTCCCTAAGCCAAAGCTGAATTTTGGGGCCATTTTCCTACTTGTCGGGTGAGATTGTGACTTGACCAGGGCAAAGGCTTCCTGAGTTAGCCCAGCTGATGGGGTAACTTTGCAATGGGGCAACTTTGGCCTGACTTTGACTTGTAAGACTTCATCTTCCCTTACATACAGATCTCATGGGGTGTTTGTTTATAGACTACACTCCTCTGTCTTTGTTTACAGGAAAGCTGAGTTGAGGATAAGACACATCCAAAATTCATTAAGTGATGGTCCCATGGCAAATCCTGGCACACCTTGTCACTGTTTCTAGGCCTTCCTTCTATCATACTAATCTTTAGTTGGGCCAAATGGTGTGGTTTGTTGAGACTCTAAATTATGAAGGACTGGTGGCCATAGGTCCAAGCCAGCATCAGAATCCAGGTTCCTAGCACTTAGGGTAAGGTTCAGAGCCTCCCCTCTTGTGACTGAAATGTAAAGTGCAATAACTCACATTCCCTTTCCGCTAACTCACATTCCCCTTCTGCTTGTTAGTCTTAGGATGGGGGAGGAGGTGGAGGCAAGGTGACAGGAGGAAAGGAGGGAGCGTGTCTGATGCTTCACTGATCTGCTCCAGTAGACCCGGGGTCAGCAGTAGTTTTCTGTGAAGAGCCAGATAGTATTTTGCTGGCCATGTAGTCTCTTGGCAGAACTGTGTAACTCTGTCACTGTCACGTGAAAACAGCCATAGACTATGTAAAACAAGTAGGTGGCTGTGTTCCAATAACTCTTCATCCAAACAGGTGGTGGCTGAATTTGGCCTGTGTGGCACAGTTTGCTGACCCCTGTCCTAGACCAGCAAAGGGAGGGAGGTATTTAAATTTTTAAGTTGTGTTCCCTCTTATCCTTTGCCTTGGAAATGGCTTTCCCTGCCAAAGCAACACAGCCATGTAATTTCTAATCCTCTGAAAACAGGAGAGATCAACAAAAGCATAGAATTTAGAGCCTTACTGCTGTGTGCGCATAAGCTGGGTCACCTAGTCCTTGACTCAGAAAAGACTGTGTTTGTTTTGGATTTGTTTTTTCAGGTTTAACTGAGGTATAACTTACATATGGTAAAATTCACCCTTTTTAATGTACGATTCTGTGACTCTTGAAAACCTTTTATAGTTGTATAACCTCTATCTCAGTCAAGATTCCCTGTCCTCCTTTTATAGTTGTTGCTTCTCCCACCCTCATTCCCTGGCTATACACATTTGATTTTATCCTAAATTACAATTGTTCTGTCTGAGATTTGCTTTCAGAACTAGTCTTTTCTACTAAATGTTGAGTTCTTTTAATTCTTTATTCTAAATTGCTTTTTTTTCTCTCCTTGAACTTTAAATAGTGCACCTCCACCCTGCTAACCCCAAATCATACTGCTTGAGAGAGAGGAAGGGCACTTGATTCCCTGGACATTTGGTACTTTCTGAAGTTGAGGCCTAGTCTTTTAAAAGGAACCTCCTGGTAGCTAAGTGCCTTGATCTGAGGATAGACATTGATTTGAGCAGACATAATGTAGGGCATAGCTTTTTAGCCAGTATAAAGGGTTGTTGGCCACCACTCTTCAGCTGTTCTTAGTTCATACTCACGCTGTCCTTTCTGCATGAACATTTGTGAGTGCACACACTTGGGTGTACACAGGAACCTCTGAGTGTTGGCAGGGAATTAGGAGCACACGCCCCGGCTTGTGCATGTCCCGTTGACCTGTTCTGTTAATTGGTGTGGAGCCTGCCTCCTGTAAACTGCGCGCTCATCACCTTAGTCCTCACCACTGGGAAGAGCTGCCTACTATAGGTGGCATGTGCGGCAGCACTCTTGCCTCTGTTTGCCAGAACCCCCCAATTCAGTTACTTGCTGTTGTCACCCTCACAATGTCTGTCTCATTTGCATTTTTTGTGTTTCCCCATCACTTTCTAGAGTCTAGGGAAAGGCAGCTGAGGAGAAAGAGTGAATAAAGAGGTAGAGGGGATTTCATCTCCTTTAGAAGTTTTCCAGGGCGGCACCTGTGGCTCAGTGAGTAGGGTGCTGGCCCCATGTACCGAGGGTGGTGGGTTCGAATCCGGCCCCGGCCAAACTGCAGCAAAAAAATAGCCAGGCGTTGTGCCCACAGGCGGGAACCTGTGGTCCCAGCTACTCGGGAGGCTGAGGCTAAGAGAATTGCTTAATCCCAAGAGCTAGAGGTTGCTGTGAGCTATGATGCCATGGCACTCTACCGAGAGTGATAAAGTGAGACTCTGTCTCTAAAACAAAAAAAGTTTTCTGTTACCTGAGTCCCATTTTTGAGAATCCTCTTGTGTTAAGTTTAGATGGGAAACATGGTCGTGTGGCAGAATGAGGTGCAGGTTTCTGTGGTGAATGGTCAGGAGTTGACTTTAAGCTATGCAAGGGCCATGTTGGCAGTTTGGAATCTGAGAGGCAGGATCAGCATTCTTTAAATTTTCCTCTCTGTTCATTTAATTGAAATTTGCACTCTTTTTGGCCTTGCATTGTGAGAGGTGTGCCTGGAATTACCTCATCTGCTTAAGCGTTCACAAGCCACTTTCTTACTTTGTTATCATCAGGTTTGTTTCATTGTTTATATTTAAGTCATAATCAACTTTAGTTTTGAATAAGCTGTCTCACATTCTTTTGTAAAAATGAAATGGGACATAAATAAATAGAATCAATAGTTAAACGATTAGTCCCTTATAAATAGGATCTTATACTGGGAGAATAGCTTGGTCTCACTGGTGTCACCAGCTAGGAAATATAACAATGAGCTGGAACCTTCAGTCATTTTGTGTTTATCTCTATTCTCTTTCAGAACAGCACATTAATTCCAGGAGGAGGATGGAAAGCCTGAAAATTGAAATGAATGTTGAGAAAAGGTGTCAAGAACAGTGTGAAAAGAGAAATTAAGCAAACTTTATTTAAAAAGAAAAAAGCTGAGATTGTGATTATACTTTTGCTTGTTGTTTTTCAATTTCCCCAACACAGAGCAGATACCTGTGAACCCAGATAGTCTCTTTCTTTGGCATGGTACCCTAGCAAGGTGCTGTGAATATTCCTAACTTACCCAGATGTTGCATTTGAAAAGTTGAAATCTGTAATGTAATCTGTAATGTTTTGGAATAAAGAGAATGATAATAGGAACAAAGACTTGATTGAGAGGTTATTCTAATATTATACCTTTGGAATATTGGGATCCTTGGATGTATGTAACATGATGGCCAGGGTGTTTCTCAGGTTCTTCTGGCCCGTTTCTTAACAGGACTGAGAATTGCCTAGAAAATCCAGCTTCCTTTCTTCTTCAGTGGTGAGCACCAGCTGTCTGCATAGAAGGCCCCTCCCTCTTGGTTTAGCAGTTAGGACCTCTTTTCCAGGCTCTTGCCTTGAAAGTTTGGCTACAACATGCAGTGGAGAAAGGAAGGGATTGTCTTAGAGCTGTCTCAGTCTGTTCCTGCTACTATAATAAAACATAATAATAGGGCGGCACCTGTGGCTCAGTGAGCAGGGCACCGGCTCCATATACTGAAGGTGGTGGGTTCAGACCCAGCCTCGGCCGAACAGCAAAACAGAAAAATAGCCGGGCATTGTGGTGGTGGGCGCCTGTAGTCCCAGTTACTTGGGAGGCTGAGGCAAGAGAATCGCCTAAGCCCAGGAGTTGGAGGTTGCTGTGTGACACCATGGCACTCTACCAAGGGCGATAAAGTAAAACTCTGTCTCTGCAAAAAAAATAATAATAATAATTATAAACAGTAATTTAGAAATACTAGAAGTTTATTTCTCACAGTTTCAGGGGCTAGAAAGTCCAGAGTCAAGCCCTAGGACTTGATATCTAGTAGGCCCGTTCCTCATACATGGGACTGTCTCTATTCTCATATGGCAGAAGGGGGAAAAGGAGCTGGCTAGTTACTTGGATCCCTTTTATAATGGCTGACATTTGAAAATTGATAGATTTCATGGAAAAATCTGTGTTTGGGGTTTCAGATTCTGGATTCTCTTGAAAAAGAAAATCAGAGTCATGTGTCCCCAGTCCTGAGCAGCAGCAATCAACCACAGCCGACTACTAGCAGCTCCTCCCTTTGGTGGGGCCTGTACTTTCCACTTTGTCAGCCCTGTCCCTCACAGATGTCCACTTATCAGGACACTTGCGCTGTTCTCCCTGCCAACTCTGTTCCTTTGATTATCTGCATATGCCTATGGGACTCCTGCTTGTAATTTTTAGTTTCTCATCCCACTCCAGGGGGAAAGGGTGATGCTGGTGTCCTGTTCCTCTTGGGTGGTTCCTAGTGTCCTGGGACCTCAGTGGCTCAGACTGGAGGAAGGGGAGAGCCAGCAAGCATGTGGGATGAGAGCAGGGGACTTCCCTACCCACTGCCAGATCTGTACTGGCCTGGAAGGCAGACTGGGAGGCCTGGTGAACCGTGGCAAAGGAGGGTGGCAGGGCCCAAGGGTGAAAGTATGGAGGGTGTTGGGTGTCCTGCTCACTGGGAACAAGGGGCAGCCCGGAAACAGCTTTTTAGAGAAGGGGCTGGCAAAGCGAAAGGGCACAGAGGCTGATTCAGGGCTGGCCTGCAGACTCGGAGGGGAGCTGGAGAGCAGATCATAGAAGGCATTTGCTACATGCTGGCTCTGTGCAGTGTCCAGAGCCACAGCCATGAGCAAAATAGATCTTTCCCTGCCCTCCACCCACTTAATAGCCTGGAGGCAGAAGGGCGAGTGTGAGCAGTGTGGCTGCAAATGTGAGGAAGACTTCTAGGGTTGGGAAGGCCAAGCTGAGACCTAGAGAATGAGAAGGTGCTCTGGGCGGGGAATGGACATGCCCAAGGGCTCCGAGGCAAGCATTTGGCACGTTTGAACCAAGAGCAGGCCAGCGTAACTAGGGTGTCATCAAGAATATCTTGGCTCAGCACCCATAGCACCGTGGTTACAGTGCCGGCCACATATACACAGACTGGCAGGTTCGAATCCGGCCTGGGCCAGCTAAACAACAATGACAACTACAACAAAAAAATAGCTGGGCATTGTGACGGGTGCCTGTAGTTCCAGTTACTTGGGAGGTTGAG
This sequence comes from Perodicticus potto, assembly GCA_963574655.1. Taxonomy (NCBI): domain Eukaryota; kingdom Metazoa; phylum Chordata; class Mammalia; order Primates; family Lorisidae; genus Perodicticus; species Perodicticus potto. The sequence continues at coordinate 13,126 of CAUYRH010084367.1, forward strand.
GCGAGAGAACAGCTTAAGCCAAAGAGTTTGAGGTTGCTGTGAGCTGTGACGCCATGGCACGCTACTGAGGGTGACAGAATAAAACTCTGTCTCAAAAAAAAAGAATATCCTTGGCTAAGGTATGAGAAGCCAGAACAAATTTAGCTTTTAAGGGCTGGGATGAAGGGATTTTTTTTTTTTTAGGACTGATAACAAATTTTAAGAGACAGGATCCTGCTTGTTCCCCAAGCTGACCTCAAACTCCTAGGCTCAAGAGATCCTCTCGCATTAGCCTGAGTGGTTGGGATATACCCGAGGCAGATGCTGTAGGTCTGGTCCTACTCACTGGGTGAAGCCTCATGAAGGGACTCCCTGCTCTCAGCTCTGGAGCAAGGCTGCAGGGAAGGAATCTGATTGCTATAGCCCAGTTGGGCAGGGAAGTCCGGAGTAGACAGTGAGCGTGGAGGGAAGAAATCCTCATGACCCTGACAAGAATACAGCCATTTGGGAGACAGAGAAAGCAGGCCAGAAACCAAACTGTAGGACCACAGCAACCCCCTGTAAATCCTCATGACCCTGACAAGAGTATTGCCGTCTTAGAAAGACAGCTAGTGATAGAAAGCCGGTCAGACGGCTCGGCGCCTGTGGCTCAAGTGGCTAAGGCGCCAGCCATGTACACCTGAGTTGGCGGGTTCAAATCCAGCCCGGGCCCGCCAAACAACAATGACGGCTGCAACCAAAAAATGGCTGGGCGTTGTGGCGGGCGCCTGTAGTCCCAGCTGCTTGGGAGGCGGAGGCAGGAGACTCGCTTGAGTCCAGGAGTTGGAGGTTGCTGTGAGCTGTGGATGCCACGGTACTCTATCCAGGGTGACAGCTTGAGGATCTGTCTCAAAAAAAAAGAAAGCCGGTCAGAGACCAAATGGCATGGTCATAGCAAGCCCCTCCCCACAATCTTGGAATGTTTCAAGGCCTGTGTTCCTGGGAAACATCAGAAATCTCCTACCCTGGTCCTGGCTGACACTAGAGATAAGACCCTGGTGCAAGATTAACACTTTGGCAGAAGAGAGTAATTCTAAGATCCGTCCCTGACACAGCATTATTCACTCTGCAGAAAAAAGATGACTGCCCTCACCTCTCCTAACCCCCACTCAAATTCCAACCACACCAATAAAAGTCTTGAAACTGGAAGCTAACTCTTGGTCAGACTCTGCTGCTTTCTTTTTTCTTTCTTTTTTTTTGTTTTGAGACAGTCTCATTCTGTCACTGTGGGTAGAATGCTGTGGTGTCATAGCTCACAGCAATCTCAAACTCTTGGGCTCAAGAGATCTTCCTGCCTCAGCCTCCCGAGTAGCTGGCATTACAGGTGCCCACCACAATGCTCAGCTAATTTTTTTCTATTTTTAGTAGAGACAGTGTCTCACTCTTGCTCAGGCTGGTCTTGAACTCCTGAGCTCAAGCAATCCACCCACCTCGGCCTTCCAGAATGGTAGGATTACCACGCCTGGCATATCTGCTTCTTTCTAATAAAGTCTTTCCTTAATCCCTGGACTGGCCTCCTCTCCTTGCAGACCCTCACCTGGACTCTACCCCTGAGCCTCTCAGGCCTATCTCCTGTAATTTATGAAACCCATCAGATTTGTCACTATAGTAGTGAGTGCCTAGACCTGACCTTCTCTGAGGAAGACAAGGCACATCAGTTTTAGAGTCAAATGGAGCTGCTTTGAATCCCCCCATTAGCCATGTATCCTTACATAGCTTACTTTACCTCTCTGGGCCTTCTCTTCCCACCAGTAAAAATTGGGATAATACCTACAAGGCTTTAGAGGGATTAGATGAGGTTATGCTCAGAAACGCACACCACAGTACCTAACATATCAGATCAGCATTTGCTCCAGTTAATGTAGATACTGTTACCATTGTTACTTCCTGAGTGTGTTAGGAGCCTGGTAAATGGTTTGACCCCCAGGTCCGCATTGCCTGTTAGTTTAAGTCACTTGATTCTTCAGCTCCCTCATTTCCTCCCTGGTATTTCCCTAGGGCTCTGGGGTCCTAAAGCAACAAGGGAGCACTGCCCTCTCTCTGCATCCCCCACGCCCAGGCCCCAGCCCTGCTACCTCCCAGCCATATGACCCTGGGCCAGTCCTCTGACCTCTGTGGGAAACCCTGCTCTGCTTTACTTCAGAGGGTTGTTGTGGACAGCAAATGAAGTAGTGAATTGGAAGCCTCTTTGTGGACTTTAAATTAATACACACAGAAGGGATTATCATTAAAAGCAACAAACCCCCCATTGATTAGAGCATTTCTTCAGGGAAAAAAATAGCTTCCAGTATTAAGTAGGACCCTCATGGGAGTGGGAAGCTCCCGTCACCTCTGTGGGGAGGGGTTAAGTCTTTTAAGACACCATCAGCGTCGTTAATGGTGATAGAGCACTGGGGTTGTTGCTGTGATGGTTTTTTCCTCTGTAATTGCATTCACCTCAAAAACCACAAGTAGCAGCAGGTTCCAGTGGTCTTTATTTCATTTGAAAAACGAATTGGAAGTTGAAAGAGCCCTTGGATTTTGCTTTTGTTGGGACGGGCCAAGGGACAAGATGAGCAGGTGGGTCCAGATGAGGAAGGAGGGGTCTCAGGGCAGGCCAGGCGCCTCTCCCATTCAGCAGCCTCCTCCTTTGTTCTCCTCCTTGGCAGGTTCCGGGCCTGCCTGCCTCTCTTGGTTGAAGTGGACCGCCTGCCCTCAATGGCCAGCCTTTTCCTCTGGAGGAGTTTTTGTTTCCCATTGTTCTGATTAGCTCCTCAGCAGAGCCACCAGAGCAGCCCCCTACAGAGCATTTCCCACGCTTCACATTTTTTCTCAGGGTTCCCAGGGAGAGCAGGTGGTCTAAACCCGGTGAAGAACCAAGTTGCTTGTACAGTTCTGGTGCTGGGAGACTGGAGACCTGGGTGCCAGACCCTCAGGACTTGGGTCGAGTGCATTCCTTCCCTGCTGGCAGTATCCTGGACTGGAAAACAAAGCAGGGGGGATTGTTCAGCTGAGTCACATCAACTGAAAGATGCCTTGATTCTTTTTGCACTTTTAATCAAAGTCATCATCCAGACTTTTCACAGTTATTGGTTTTTTAGGTTTAATTTACCTAAAAATTAAATCTGTGCAAAATGCACTGTAAGTGAGTAATTCAATGAATTTTTATACATAACTACACTGGTATAACCACTACTGAAGTCAAAATACATAACCCTAGACAGTTCAGTCACTCCAGAAAGTTCATAGATCCTGATAAGAAGTATGTAAAGGATAGCTAATGTGGCCCAGATAAAATGATTCATGCATAGAAAAAGTTGGGTGATCACTGACATAGGGACCACTGGTTAGTGGCACCAGTTCTCCGCTTCCCTTCATAACAAAATTTCGCAAAAAAATTGTCTTTATCAGTGTCATCCAATAGAAACACAAGGCAGCTACACGGGTGATTTTACATGTGCCAGTAACCATGATAAAAAAGTAAAAAGAAACAGATGAAATGAATTTTAATATATATTATTTAACTCAGTATATCTAAAATACTATCATTTTAATATGTGATCAATATAATAATATTGCTGTATTTTGTATTCTTTTTTATATTAGGAAACCCAGTGTTTAATTTATACTTAAAGCACAGCTCAGTTTGTACCAGCCACATTTTGAGAGTTCGACAGCCACATACGTCTCATGGCCACCACATTGGACAGCCAGGTCTATACTCACCAGCTCTGATTCCTCTTCTCCCGTTCTCTCTTGAACCCACTCAGTAAGACTTTGGCCCTTCACCCAGTTTGTTCTTGCCAAGGTCATCAGTAGTGTCCATGATCGTTCCCATGGTCAGTTCTCAACTGACTTGACCTTCAGCAGCATTTGGTAGAATAGATCACTCCCTTCTTCAAATGCCTCCTTCCCTTGGCTTCTGGGATTTCTCTCTTGATGGTTTTCCTGTCACCTCACTGCCTGCTCCTTCTCAGCCTCCTTTGCTGATTCTGCATCTTCCCCGGAGTGCCCAAAGGTCAGTCTTTGGACTTCTCTATCCTCTCTGTGTTCTTCCTTGGTGATCTAACCCAGCCCCTGACTTGAAAGACCATCTAAAAAGCGACAGCTGCCAAACCAAACCAGCTACCAGGACCTCTCTTCTGCACTCCAGACTTGCTCACCTCTGTGCTATTCAGTATCCTCATTTGAACCTTTAATGGGCCCCTCAGACCCAATATGTCCAAACTCAAACTCCTAATATTCTCCCCGCCCCTAAAATGTCTAAGGGGCAGTTTCATTTTTCCAATTCTCAGACCCAAAACTTGAGAGTCATTCTTGACTTCTCTCTAGTCCCTCTACCCTATTGAATCAGCAAATGGGTTTTACCCTAACAATGTATCCAGAATTTGATCTCTTCTCAGAATGGGTTTTTTTTTTTTTTTTTTTTTTGAGACAGTTTCATATTCTGTTGCCTGGGCAATAGCATAATGATAGCTCACTGCAACCTCAAACTTCTGGTCTCAAGCAATCCTCCTGCCTCAGCCTCCCAAGTAGCTGGGACCACAAGCACATTCCAACACCATGTCCAGCTAATTTTTAAATTTTTTGTAGGGACAGGGTCTCCGCTATGTTGCAAAGGCTGGTCTCGAGCATACAACCTCAAGCGATCCTCCTTCCTTAGCCTCCCAAACTGCTAGGATTGCAGGCGTGGGCTACTGCATCTGGCCTCTCAGATGACTTTAAAAATAAATCAAGCTCCCTGTTTATGCTGCTTTGGCCATTTTTGCTTATAAAGCCCATCTCTGTGCGTTCACTTGGAGCTTCCTTCAGGGTACTGCTGCCCAATGCATGAATCTCTAATGAAAACTAATCTAGCTCTTTACAATTCAACTTGTTAAAATGTCGTGTTGCAGCATCTCCTGTGCCCACTTGGCTGCCTTTCTGACCAGGGATGCCTGGTTCTGCCGCAGCTGGCCTCACTGACCGCCTTCCTAGTCCTCCTTCCACACTCCTGCCTCGGGGCCCTTGTGTTGGGTTTTCATTCTGCCTAAATGTTCTTTATCCAGACAGTCACAAAACAAGCTCCCTTTCTTCCTCAGGTCTTTACTTAAATGTCACACCATCAGTGAGGCCTTCACATATGTACATTGTGGATAAAATAATACCCTTCACCACTCTCTTCGCCCTTAAAGTTTTCTCCCCTGCACTTGCCAGCAAGTGACATATTCTACGTTTTGTTGGTTTTGTTATCTTCTCCCCCTCACCTTGGAATGTAAGTTGTGCAACATCAGGGACTTTGCTCATGATGGTCTCCCAGTGTCTACAACAGTCCCTGGCCCATAGTGGGTGTTCTGTAATTATTTGTTGAGTGAATAAATAGTATTGTTGATAGGCGAGCAAGCCACCAGCGGATGGATGAAGGATGACTTTGACCTGGGGTAGATAAATATGTTTAAGAGCCTGGACTGCCTGGATTTGAATCTCAGCTCTCGCTTTTGCCAGCTGTGACTGTGCAATTTGGTTTAACTTTCCGTGCCTAAGTTCCTTGTCTGTGAAACGAGGAGGATGCCTATACCTGTATAAGGTGTACATGAAAGTCTATGCAGGAAGCTGCCTGGTAGCACTCCATGCCCGCGTGGTAAACCTTAGCTATTTCATTGTTATTATTATCATACCTTATCATACCTTATAATACCACTTTGGGAAAGATGAACTGGATGAACTGTGTAGAAACACTTTAAAAAATTAGACTGAAGATAAAAGAAAATTTAAACACAGACCAGTAAGGGGGAATTTTATTGTATTTACAAAGGAAAATGTAGGTCCGAAATGAAAGAGGATTAACTGGGTCCAGGTGTGTTTTGGCTATTGGTAGCTAAACCACAGGAGGAGTCTTCATCCCTGGGAATTCCTGTTACAGAAAGAAAGATAAAGCTCAATCCTGGGGATTGATGTAAGTAAGGGTGAGCTGGGGCAGGACCTCTAGAGCCAGGGTGACAGGTGCGGGAGCTGGCTCTTCAGGTTTCAAAGGAGGCAGCGTGGGGTAGAGGGAAAGAGGCTCATGCATGCCAGCAAAGCGAATCCCAGTGCTGGCCCCTGCTCTGCCAACCAGCTCTCCCTGAAACCTTAGGCCAGTCATGTCCCCTTGAAGAAGCCACCACTAATCCCAAGGTGGGGTCAGCTTCCCACAGTCACTTCCCACTGATCACAAATTGAGTAACTGACTGGACAAGAATGAGTTTAGTTCCTGGCTGCCTCAGTGTGTTATGAATCCCATGAGCACAGGGGCCACTGCGGTCCTGGCTGCTAGACTCCAGCCTAGAGCTGGCATGCCACGGTCACTGGACAGCAGTGGGAGGATGGCTAAACTTCAACCTCAGTTTCTTTGGGGGGCTGTTAAGGTGGACATAGGATGTGGGGTGTGCAAAAATATGGCACCTCTCACATCACTCTGCGCCCTGCAGAGTGTAAGAATTATGCCCTAGGGTGTAAGAATCCATCCCTATTTCATGTACTCCCTCCCCTGTGATATCCTGGTGTTTGCAGTAATTGAGCTGGAGAGGGAACAATGGCTATAGCAGCCTCTAGGCCCCTTCCTGCCAGCTCTGTGATTTGGAGCTCTGTGAAGCCTCTGGCTTTTAACCTGTGGGAACAAAGCCTGCATTCTTAGGCTTGGCCTTCCTTGGGCCTGATGGGGCCTGATGGGGCCATAGCAGGTGAATAAGGGCCTAATCCCAGCAAGAGGCACAGAGGGGGTGTTCTTTTTAGAGAAATTAATTTAGAATTCTAGCGTGGGGACCTGAGAGGTGGTCAGAGGAAGCTTGGAAGCCTGCTGCCTGCAGAGAGTTGGTTGCAGAACCAGGGCCCATCCCCCTCCCAGCCTGATCCTCACCCCTCACATCCTCCGCTGCAGGCCTGCTGCTGCTTGTAAAGTGTCCCCACAGGGCTGGAGGAGGTGGGATCTCTGGGCTCCTGGTTTCTAATTAGGTTGGAGAGAAGGTGAGAGAGCTCTGTTGGGAATTAGATTTGTTTAATACATGTGTATGGGCACTTCCCAAGTGCCGTAAGTGCCCAGCAAAGTCACAGAGAGACACGCTTGTGTTCACAGTTTAAAATCAGGCTGAAGGCTGAGCACAGTAGCTCATGCCTGGAATACTAGCACTGTGGGAGGCCAGGCAGGTAGATTGCTTGAGCTCAGGAGTTTGAGACCAGCCTGAGCAAGAGTGAGACACTGTCTCTACTAGAAATAGAAAAACTAGCCAGGCGTTCTAGCAGGCACCTATAGTCCCAAACACTTGGGAGGCTGAAGCAAGAGAATCACTTGAACCCACCAGTTGGAGGTTGCTGGGTGCTACGATGCCATAGCACCCTATCCAGGAAAACGGAGTAAGACTCTGTTTTAAATAAAATAAAATAAAATAAAATAAGGCTCTAAAACCCAGCAGGCTTTCTCTGAACAGTTGTGTCATTCTTAGGAAATGTTGTCCATGAAGTGGAGTTTTGCGTGGAGCAGTTCAGGGAGGCAAAGCAGATTTGGGGCCTGCAAGACCCTGACCTGGGGCCAGCTGCAGCCCCTTCTTTGCCTCACTTTTCCTCTTCTGTAAAATAGCCTCCAGTGGAAATGTGAAGGCCAGGGAGATGGGAAACAGCAGTTGTCTCTGGCTTTTCTCTGAAGATGGTGTGTCTGTGCACAATTGTCTACCACAGGGTGTGGGAGACTGATCTGCCTTTGGTTTTATACTTCTGTGTTGTTTTGTTTTGTTTTTGAAATGGAGACTCACTCTGTTACCCAGACCACAGTGCCATGGCCTCAGCCTAGCTCACAAAAACCTCAGACTCCTGGGCTCAAGCAATCCTCCTGCCTCATCCTCCTGAGTAGCTGGGACTGCCGGCACCCACAACAATGCTCAGCTAGTTTTTCTATTTTTAGTAGAGACGGAGTCTCGATCTTGCTCAGGCTGGTCTTGAGCTTCTGACCTCAAAGGATCCTCCTGTCTCGGCCTCCCAGAGTCCTAGGCTTACAGGTGTGAGACACCGTGCCTGATCAGCTTTATAATTGTGTGAACTTGGCGAGGGATGTGCCTTTCTCAGTTTTTTGCTGGGGCTGGGTTTGAACCTGTCTTGAATCCTCTGAGACACTTGATTCAGGTTTCTGGGTCCTATCCCAGAACATTGAGTGAGTTCCATTTTCAGGCACAGAGGCTGAGTCTGGCCTCTGGTGACATGCTGGAAATACAGCATGTCACAGCATGTCATGATAAGAAAGATGTAGTCTCCACCATAGGTTTTCTCCCCTTCCTCTAGTTCTTAATGTGTGTAAGGAGGGAACTGGTTTCAGTTTGCTGAGCCCCACACTTTTAGAGAGCAGGTGGAGATTCTTTCCTTTTCCTGGCATGAGAAGGAAGCTCTGAGAACCCTAGGTACACACACACACACACACACACACACACCATACCTGTGCTTCTGCAGCAGGGCCACCAGGATGCTCTCCAATGCCATTTGCTTTTTTTCTGCCCACACGCTTTCTACCTGACGGCCAAGCCGTACCCTTGTTCCTTGCTCCTGGTTTCTCTCTCTATGTGGTTAGAAAAAGAGAAATAGCTGCGATTGCTAGTTGGGTAGCATGGGGAAAGGTAGGGGTATAGCCCTATGCCTATTCCAGTATCTGGTGTGGACTCGTCTACCCAATGAATTAGATTCACCCAGATTTAGGGAGACAGTATATATAGTAGAGAAGAATACAGTAGTGCAAGTGTGCACAGTTGCAAAATGGCTCCCCACAGATTATTAAGTATAGTGTTGCCATCCACCAATAATGGGACAAATGGACATTCTGTGCCTCCTAATACCATGCACTGAGAAGGACACAAGATCACTACTGGGAGACTGGTCTGTCTCTGGTTTTATAGTTTTGCGTTGTTTTGTTTTTGAAATGGAGTCTCTATAGTGAATCTAATAATGGGATGCATGCAACAAATTCAGTGTGAAGAACATTCTATAAATCATTAGCCTTTGCTAATCAAAATGTCCAGGTCACGAAACACTGAGGAACTATTCCAGATTAAAAGAAACTCCAGGCTGGGCATACTGGCTCACGCCTGCAATCCCAGTACTTGGGAGGCCAAGGCGGGTGAATTGCCTGAGCTCACGGGTTCGAGAACTGCCTGAGCCAGAGCAAGACCTCATCTCTAAAAAATGGCTGTGCGTTGTGGCGGGCGCCTCTAGTCCCAGCTACTTGGGAGGCTGAGGCAAGGGAATCTCTTAAGCCCAAGAGTTTGAGGTTGCTGTGAGCTGTGACACCATGGCACTCTGTCGAGGGTGACCAAGTGAGACTCTGTCTCAAACAATAAAATAAATAAATAAAAATAAAAATAAACTCCAGAGACATAACAATTAAATAGAACCCATGACCCGGGATATTGGATCCTGGGTTAGAAAAAGAAAGAATTGTTATAAGGGACATTTTGGGACAGCTGGGAAAATACAAATATGGAATATAGGTGATAATTATACTGTGATTGTGTAGGGGGATATCTTTTGGTTAGACATTAGGAGGCACATGCAAAAGAACCCAAGGGGAAATGGTCATGATGACTACAATTTCCTCTCAAATGGCTCAGCCAAAATGTTAATACTAATAAACTTGTATATGGGTGTGAGTGTGGATAGACCTATATCTAGCCATAGATACTATAGAAAAGTGTTAGGAATTAGAGGGGTATAAGGAAGTCCATGGTATCATTGTTGCAACTTTTTGGTGCTTGGAAAGTTTTTCATTTTTTTTTTTTTTTTTGAGACAGAGCCTCAAGCTGTCACCCTGGATAGAGTGCCATGGCATCACAGCTCACAGCAACCTCCAATTCGTGGGCTCAAGCGAGTCTCTTGCCTCCGCCTCCCAAGTAGCTGGGATTACAGGTGCCCGCCACAATGCCCGGCCATTTTTTGGTTGCAGCCGTCATTGTTGTTTTGGCGGGCCGGGCTGGATTCGAACCCGCCAGCTCAGGTGTACGTGGCTGGTGCCTTACCCTGGTGAGCAACAGGCGCCGAGCCGGAAAGTTTTTCAAAATAAAAATGAAAAAATGGATAGGCTGTAAAGTTAGGTTGTTTGCTAGTTGGGTAGCATGAGGAAAGGTAGGGTATAGCCCTATGCCTATTCCAGTATCTGGTGTGGACTCGTCTACCCAATGTTGTTTGGATTGTTTGGGTCCTAACTCTGCCCCTCTTGGGTTGTGTGTTCTTTAGAAGCTATTAATGGCTCTATACAATGGGGGTAAGTGTCCCTACATTTTAGGGTTGCTACAAAGATCAGATAAGAACTGAAGATAATGGCCGACACTACCAAGGGCTCCCTGTGTGTTGGGTGTCAGGTGAGCATCTATAAATGTCCCAGTGCAGAGCCTTTGTTTCTGGCACAGAGTCACAATCAAATGTTACTTGTTGTCAGTATTGATACTCCCTGAGCCAGGCTAGGAAGGAGCACGTGGTAAGGGTAGAGGTAAGTTAAGGTTCAACACAGGTCCCCTTCTACCATGGAAGGTTCAGAAATGATGGTGTGTCAGGGAAGAGACCAAACGTGGTCCCTGGCCTCTTGCAGTGGGGCTTCCAAACCTGGACACACAGGGGTGTGGGAAGAAATCACTAGAACCTCTGCTCACCCCTGCTGCCTGCTCATGATGTCCTGGAGTAGCTTGCGGGCAGACAGCTGCCCCAGCACCTTCCGGTAGCTGTTGGTGAAGATGGCGTCTGCGTAGCGCCGCATCCTGTGCCCAAGGAGGAGTCAGAGGTCAAAGGGCAGGGTGGGGACCAGTCAAGAGGACAGTGGGGGCTGCACTTACCATGTCTCTGCAAGATCTTCCTGTTACCCTTTGTCCCATGCACCCCCAGAGAGACTCAGACCCTGGCTGAGCTGCAGAAATAGCAGTGGATGGCAACATCCTGCAGCCTCTAACGCCCGCCCCATGGCAGGGATGGCTCTGGAGTGGTGGGAACCCAGGTGCTCCTTACCTGAGGGGCAGGGATGGGGGTGGGGAGCAGTGGGAACTGCTGCTGAGGGTGAGGATCACAAAGAGGAACACCCAGAATGGCATCCTTCACACCTGTGGTGGTGCCTGCAAAAGGACAGGAGGGGAAGTCAGGCCCAACCAGAGCCACAGAAATGCTCTTCGCTGGCTGGGCCCAGCCCTGGGCTTGGCTCCATGATAAGCCTCGGTTCTTGTCCTTTGGAAGCTGTGGGATGAGAAAAAGAACCTCGACTCAAGTTTAAGTGTTCAAGTTCTGCCTCTGCCAGTCACCAACTCTGACTTCATTTCTCTGTGTGTGAAATACACATGATAAAGTTCCCCCGCCAACCTCATGGGGTTGAGCAGAAAACCAAAGGTAGCAGTGAAACCGCCCCTTGCTAGGGGCATTAGAGGTGGGATTTGGGCCTCAGCAAAGGACAGGGGAGGAGAAAGCACCTTCTCTGGGGGGGGTGCCCTCCATCACACCCATCCAGCATGGCACTCACAGCAGGGAGCAAGGTAACTGCTCAGCTCTGAGTCAAGCTTGAATTCAGATCCTGGCTCTGCTGTCACTAGCTGTGTGTCCCAGAACAAGTGGTTTCACCTCTCTGGGCCTCCTCAACCAGATGGCAACTATACTTCCTGCACTGGGTCCTGGTGAAGATCAGGTGAGATGAGACATTTGAATGAATAACTTGGCACACAGGGAATTCTCTATAAACCTTTGCTGTGGTTACCTAATATCGGTCAGCTCAGTGGGCAGGCCTATCCTGTTTTTCTTTTGTGTGGAGTTGGAGGGAAGGGGGAAAGTTATACATCTGCTCCAGATGCTCAGATTTCTCTGATGAGTCTTAGTCCTGGAAGAGCCCAGAAAGCCAGGGGAGCCAGTGTGGTGGCAGCGTCATTTAATCTCATAGATCATGTAATCACCCATAAGTGGGGCCTATTGACCCTGTGCTCTGCAATTAGGGGCAAACAGTCAGGAGGGGACAAAGCTGGCCTCAGCAGGGGAAGGTGCCATTGCTGTCGACCCAGACCTGATCCGTGAGTCTTCCCCTCTCCCATGGGCGCACCTCTCTCAGCAGGGTATCTACTCCGTGGGGATCCAGGCCCAGCCAGAGGCTCAGCCAGCCCGCAGGAGGGCAGCACCGCTGTCCCCATGATTACCGCACAAGCATTCCCGACCACAGTCCTGCTGAGGAGGGATTTCTGGCAGGCAGGGCCATGACTGGCAAGGATCCACCTGACTTTTCTTGGCTTACTCACCCTCTCAGGACATTCACTCCCTTCTTGGCAGACACTAGGGTCTCCCCTAACCTAGAGGTGCTTTGGGCCCCCAGGCAGCACGCATGGGGATTGCTCACTGCAGCCTGAGCTCCCCGCACCTCCAGAGCTGGAGGGAGCAGCAGCCCAGCCCTCAGGGGTCAGTCCCCCAGTTCCTGCTTGAGCGAACACTTGCTGCCAGCAAATGACAAGGAGCTCACGACCCTGAAGACAGTCTGTCTTATTTCCAGCGGGGCTTACTGTTACCAAGTTGTTCTCATCGTGTCAGTCCCAAATCTCCTCCTGCAAACATTGATTTAGTTTTACTATTCCGACAGGTACTGGAGCTAGAGAACAGATGAGGACATGGTGTCTGCCCCCCAGGGCTGCCTCCTTAATGTCCACCTGCCCTGCCAGCCAGCCACCTGCAGCCACAGGATATGTTTTGCTCCGCAGATCAAGGATGTGCAGTCTCTGCCCTCCTCCTCACTCCCTACCACATCTGGCTCCCCCTCTCCCAACCTGGGCTGGGCTGCCTCTCCAGAACTGAAATTTCCTAAGCAGGGAGAAAATATGGAGGCAAACAGGGCCGCTTGATGCAAACCACCGCTTTTTCTGTCTCCTAGCTGCAACCTGGCTCCCTCACCTCTTTGCTGCTGATCTTTGAAAGATGTGGGCATATCTAGGTTCCCGATCACTTCGCGCTCCTGCTCGGAGGCCTTGGCTCTCCACTCCTTCCAGAGTGAATCCCCAACCCCTCTTCTTGGCCTGAGCTCTCCCTCTGCCTCCCCACCTCCGGCCCGTTCTCCGTAGAGGGGGCACAAGTGATTCCCAGCCCCTACGCCCTCCTGGACAGCATGGTCCTCCCTTGTAACTGCCCTCTGGAGCAGGTATCACCACCCTCATTTTACAGTCAAAGAAACAAGCCCAAAGAGAAGGGTCTTTTCCCATGGTCCTCCATCAAATTAGTTTCGGAGTGGGCACTTCAGAACTGGCCTCCCAATTCCCAGGCCAGCAGACTTCCCCCCCCACTCCCAAGCCCCGCTCTGTGCAGCAGCCTCCCAGATACAATACCCTATTCACAATGCTCCCTATTCATGGGGTGCTTCAGAATTCATCACCTGCACTTGGGAAAAGGTCCGAAAAAAAGAAAAAACGGAAAGCTTTTGCTCTTTGTCATTGGGCCTCTGGGGAAGAAAGGGTGGGAACAAGCAGGAACCCCTGCTCGTTTGGCACCTCCCTCTGCACACCAGAGGCTTTGGAAAGCTGAAAATAAAGAAGATGGCAGACTCTGGGGGGCAAATCACGGTAAATACAGTAACATTCCACTCATTCAAAATGAGCCTAAGTGACCGCACAGTTTGGTTAACCAGAAGGCTCGACATTTGCTTAAATTGTGTGCCCAGGGATAGATGAGACACCACAGCAACCTCTGGGCTATGGGGATGTAATCCATGGGGTTGCGCATCCCACTGGACGAACAAGAATTATCCAGCTCATGATGAGATAATTGTAGAGGCTGTGTTCCCAAGGATAAAATAGCTGTTGACAGATACATTCCACACAACCACCCAAGGAGCCAAAATTCACTGAGTTAATGTAATATGACCCCCTACAGCATCTCTGACAACTCTTTGAGGACTGAAGGAGTTCCAGAGTTTATGGTCCTCCATCATGAATATCAGTCAGCTTTCTGTAGGGCTTACCAATTCTGTGATTAGATACATTTGAGGTTGTCTAGAATCAGGATAAATGAGCACTTGATCTATATCATTTGGAACCTTTTGCGAGCCTTCATGCTACAAATGCCATGACAACTCTGCAGATACACCTTTGGCTAATGACAGAGGTCACATTTTAAAACTTAACAACACCACTTTCGAAAAGCAGGAAAAGAGAATCTTTAACCTTTCTTAAATACGATATTCTGCTTTGAAATTTGAGAACCCCAAAGCATCAACATCTTGATCCAGTTTATAAACGGTTTCAACAACAGTGTTTCAAGTTGTAGGAAATCTAGATTTTTAATGCGGAAGCATTTGAAGAGCCATTCAAAAGAGTGACACCCCACCTCCTTCCAGAAAGGGGTTGAGATGGGTTACGGTGAAAGACACAATATTCCTGGACCATTAATTCAAGGATCAGGAGACAGGCATGGGGTCAGGGAGGGCTCCAAGGGCAGATAATTGTATCTAAAACCTAGAGTAAGAAGTATGGCTGCAGTTGAGCAAGAAAGCAAAATGTTATCAATTTCCAAGCAATTACACCGAATTGGTTCTGAGCAGTCGATGAATGATATTGATTTGTAGAGCCGCTTGGCTTCTCTCTGATCCATGCCAGAATTTCATCATTGACAGGAGAATCGAGCCAATTCGCCTATTGTCCCAGAAGCTGGCCCTGTACCCTTGAAGGAGTACTGAGATTTCACTTGCCCCTGACAGACACCTGGAGCAGGTCTGCCTGCCACTTATCCCCGATTCGAAGTACCACACACCCAAGACCAGCCCCAAACACTACCAACCATCGAAAGCATGTTTCAGAGCCCATAGCATAGTGGGTATCTTATGCAGCCTGGCCCCCAGGGCCATCCCCCTCACCTCCGACGTGGCAGGTCCCCCTCTGCTCTGAGGTGCTGCTCCAGTTCACGGGCCTCGTCTGGGTGTACTCTGGTGGCTGCGAGGCACTGCCATCATTTATACCTTCATTTTCCTAAGTGTTGTCAGCGTCAGAGAGTCAATTACCCACGAGTCAACCAAAGAACCATTTTTAGCATCACATCCACAAACCTTAATAGGCAAAAGCAGTTGTGCCCCTTGCAAATTAAGACTCCTATTGAACTTTATCTCTGAGGGGATGGACAGAGTACAAAGTTGAGCTATTATTCTGAGAGGAATAGAGAATATAACATAGCTACTCTAACAACCGGAGTACTCATAGCGGTGTAACACTATGGGTTCATTTATTCTCTGAGATAAATGTGCCTTTTAAAAAGTCCATCTAGTTTAGTTTTGTCCAGGTACAACTTTATTGCACTTTTGAGTAGCTGACATTACAAATAAATGTTTCTCTCTCCTTAGGGAGGAAAACGGTTCACTACATCCCTTATTGTCTAATTATCAGAATTTTCCTCTATTTGATTCACAGCTGCTGTAGTCGCAGGCCGATTTCAACATCTAGCCCGGGGAGCCTCTGTCCTCATGTGTCAAGGCAGCCAGACATTGGCAGTTATCGCAGAAAAGAGTGAAGTGAGAGGAAAGAGATGAAATGTTAGGAGGATTGCTATGCTTCCCGAATTCTCTAGCCCATAGCTAAGAAATCCTCAAGAATGACGTTGAAAGTACATGCGTCAGAAGCTCTGGTTTCTCACATGGCAGACACAGAAGGAGCTCTCAGCCCTGAGTCCAGAGCCCTGTGCCTCTCCCTAGCCTGTTAATCATGACCCCTGCGACCCCCAGCAAGTAACTTCTACCCTCCAGGTCTCCGTTTCTACACCTAGAAACTTGAGACTTGAGAGTTGGCACAGAATGGCAACTTTTAAACTTTTTTTTTTTTTTGAGACAGAGTTTCACTTTGTCATCCTCGGTAGAGTGCTGTGGCATCACAGCTCACAGAAACCTCCAACTCCTGAGCTTAGGTGATTCTCTTGCCTCAGCCTCCTGAGTAGCTGGGACTACAGGCGCCCACCACAACGCCCGGCTATTTTTTTGTTGCAGTTTGGCTGAGGTCGGGTTTGAACCTGCCACCCTCGGTATATGGGGCCGGCGCCCTACTCACTGAGCCAGGGCCACCGCCCAACATTTTTTTTTTTTTTTTTACATGGCATAACCCTTCCTTTGGAAATCTTCTACAGAGCACAGAATATATAACAGGGTTTAAAAAACTGGGCTAGCTCTTGTTGAAGAGGGGGTGAGGGAGTCCCCTTTGCCTGTCTCTGAGTTACTTCTAGAGGTCACAGTTAGAAGAGGCGGTTTGTGAGGGTCCTCTTAGCAATGATATTTTGTGGTTCTATTTTTTTTTTTTGCCTGCACTGAGCCATGTTCTAGACATTGAGGAAACATGGGGCGTTTCCTATAAAAGTGGGGACTGAGTGGCATGTCACCCTGCTGGCTTGGACACAAAGTGGTCAGGTCAGGCCAAATCCCCAAGGATTAAGAGTAAGCTGATGGCTTTAAACTAAATACTATTAAAAAAAAGAGAGAGTAGGTGATAGCAGCAGGCAGCAGATGGAGCAGTTAGGAGCTCCAGGGCAACGGGTGGGGCTACTCTGGCGAAGGCAAGATGAGGACCGTGAGCTGGGCAACCAGAGGGATACTGGGCCAGGACACGGATACTGGGCCAGGACACAGATACAGGACACACGTGCTCTGTGGCTGGAGAAGCCATGGACTCAGAATTCAGCACCAGTTGAAGCCAAGCATTGCACTAAACCTCAGTTTACTAAACCTCATGCCTGACCTCAGTTCCCTACCTTGAAGACAGTAGTGATGGGGCTAGACTCATAGACCTCTGGGTGAGGATTACTGTGACAGGGCATAAGGTACAAGCCTGGCACAGGTGAGCCTCACCAATTAGCTTTCACCATTGCTATTCTTGTTATTGCAAGAAATGAGGCCACAGAGTTGCAGAGCTGCCACGGTCACAGAGCTGGTCAGTGGTTGAGCCAGGACGCAAATGGAAGTTTTTTGGTTTCTAGTCCGTGCCCCACACATAGCTAAGGGTCTCCCAAGGCCCTTCCTTGGGGCCCACCAGTTTTTTTTCTAATATGCCTTTTAAAGAATAGTTTTATTGAAGTATAATTCACATACAGTGGCCGGGTCCCAATTCTGTAGTTAGGAGAATGGGGGTGGGCCTCTCCCCTCTGCATGGCATTTTCTTGGGCACTATGAGAAATGCTGTGAGAAAAGTGGGTATGTGTGAACACTATGCTTATCTTCAAAAAGCTGCAGAAGGAAGTGGAAAAATTACCCCAGGCAGGTAGCTCCAGAGAGAGACACGTAACTCCTGTAATCCTAGCACTCTGGTAGGTCACGACGGGCGAACTGCTTGAACTCAGGAGTTTGAGACGAGCCTGAGCAAGTGAGACCCCCCCCCATCTTTATTAAAAATAGAAAAACTAGTTGGGCATAGTAGGGCACCTGTAGTTCCAGCTACTTGGGAGACTGAGGTAAGAAGATCACTTGAGCCCAAGAGTTTGAGGTTGCTGTGAGCTGTGACGCCATGGCATTCTACCAAGGGCGACAGAGTGAGAGTCTGTTACCAAAAAAAAAAAAAAAGAAAGGAAGAAAGAAAGAAAGAAAGAAAAGAAAGAGAGAGAAGGAAGAAGTCAGGTAAAACTGGGTGTGCTTCATCAGACAGGAGCAGGGAGAAGCCTAGAACAGGAACATGGGTTTAGGTGGCAAATGGATTTGGATTTGAAACTAAGCTCTGCCACTTGTAAAATGCATGATTCTGGGCAATCTCAACAATTGGTACAAGTTATTGTAGTTCTTACGATACCAGCTGAGCTCTGAAAGGCAGGCAGTGAGTTGGTAGGGGTAGCTGGAAGCCATCTTGGTGACCAGCTTTATTTGCTGTAAATTCTCAAACCCTTTGAGAAAGAAGATGTGTGGAAGAAGCCAGAAAGAGCCCTGAGAATGAGGGCTCCCCCCTCCTCAGTCCTCATGCTTGTCCTCTGAGAGGCGGTGAGAACCCCTTGCTGGCTGCCCAGCTCACTTTCCCAGGATGTGTTTTAACCCAGCGTTAATTAGCTGTGTGTAGGGGATGGGGGCTTGAGCTGTGGAAAGAAAGCGCCCTAGAGAAAGGCAGGCTTTAAAAGGTCCCAAAAGGCTGGGGCAGAGAGGGAGACAAGCCTTGCATTTTTGTTGCAAATATCCAGCGTGAGAGAGCCAGCCATTCAAAGAGGGTGATGCTAAAGGCAGCCTGCATGGGGGTGGGGATGGAGAGGAAGTCCACAAAGGGGGCCTGTCTGAGGGCCTCAGACCCCGCTTTGTAAAAGCTGCTTTCATCACCCTCCCTGGGTTATGGCAATGTTCCCAGTCTGAGGCCACTGTGCAAGGAAGGGGGTGGCCTGGACCCCAGACCCCACATTCCTTTGACCTCTTCCCTTGCCCTCTAGGCCTGTTTTTATGGAGTCATCAGAGGCAGATGTCACGGTGCTCCTGGGTACTGTGTCAGAGTGAGGGGACCTGGATCCTAGTGGTGTGGCCTTGCCGGGTGGCCTCAGGCAAAGTCACTGTACTTCCCTGAGCCAGTGTTCCTTCTTCTGGAAAACAGGGTTGATATGATCTTTTCTCCTACTTCACATGGTGCCACCCAAACAGAAGGTCCTGTGACTGGGTGGTAATTCAGAGGTTCATCTCTTTCTGGAAAAGTCTGCATTTGGGAAGGTCATTAGAAGAGCAACATTGGTGAGACCCCATCTATACAAAAAGTAGAAAAATTAGCTAGGTATGGTGGCACACACCTACAGTTCCAGCTACTTGGGAGGCTGAGGCAGGAGGATCTCTTGAGCCCAGGAGTTTGAGGTTGCTGTGAGCTACGATGATGCCACTGCTCTCTAGCCTGGGTAACACGGTGAGAATCCTGTCTCAAAAAACAAACAAACAAAAAACAAAACAGAAAAGAAAAGAGCTCTTTTGAAGAAGAGATGAAGTTGATTGTATTTAGTGAATCAATTAAGTGAGTCTGGATTGCTTGGAATGTTATTCCCACAAGCATTTGAAACATTCACCTTGTGGCTTGGTGCCCGTAGCGCGGTGGTTATGGCGCCAGCCACATACATTGAGGCTGGCAGGTTCAAACCCCTCCCGGGCCAGCTAAACAATGACAACTGCAACAAAAATAGCCAGGCATTGTGGCAGGTGCCTGTAGTCCCAGTACTTGGGAGGCTGAGGCAAGAGAATTGCTTAAGCGTAAGAGTTGGAGGTTACTGAGAGCTGTGATGCCACGGCACTTTACTGAGGGTGACATAGTGAGACTGTCTCAAAAGAAAAGAAAGAAAAAAAGAAACATTCACCTTGCTTGAAATCTTTGTGCCTGTTACTGTCAACTGTGAATGTTAACCAGGTTGGTCTTTGGGGTTGCTAGGCTTGGTGCAGATGCCACACATGCTGCCACAAGAGGCCGTCCCTGTGGTCCTCAGGTCACCTCTCTGTGGTGGAGATCTGACCACTCTTCAAAAATCCCCGTGGAACCTGTCTCTTGAAGAAGCGTTCTTCCTCCCTGGCCTTTCCTTCTGGTTGAATGATTTTCTATGTGGAAAATTTCTTCCTTTCCTGAGCTCCTCCAGATGCCTGGGACCAAATCTGCTTTGTCTTTGAGCTCCCTAAAGCCTTCTGATCATAGACCATCAGTGTCAATAGCACCTAGAAATGCAGAATCTCTTGCACTCTGCTCTGCACTGACCGAATTAGCAGAAGATTCCAAAGGCTTCAGGCACGTGAGATGGGTGGTCCCTGAATGCCCTGCAGCTCTGACCAGGGAGGAGGGCCGTGTCTGCAGGCAGCCAGGAGATGTCGCTGTTCCCCAGTCATTGGCATTGTCACATCTTGCTACCAAAACTGGAGGCCCCCACGTGCAGGGCTTTGTGCTCTGTGACATCTCAGCTCCACAAAGGGCCCAGATCACGTCTGTCATGCCTCCCTTTGCTCAGCCACCTAAGCTGCCACCATCTTTCTGTGTCCAGTTCCTGTCCTGGCTTCTTAGCTACGTTTCCAGGATCCCTAGAAGAAAGGAAAAAGCACATCTCATGGACCCCTCAGCCTGGCCCATCAGCAAGGAAGAGGCTCCTATGGGCCTCTTTCAATTGGAATCTCTGAGTCAGAGGATCTTAGTGACAACAGGACGTGCAGACGCATGGGAGGAAGTTCCTATAATTTCAGTGTGTACAGACAAAACCCAAGGCCTGCCTGGAACTCCAGGTTCCCCCTCTAAATGACAAAGAAACCTCAGGGGCTGGGTTATGGCCTCACTTCCCCTCTGTGGTTACAGTTAGTTAGGGAAACCCAAGGCCCTGACTACAGCAAACCTAGGTTCCAGAGTCAGGCCTTCATCCCCCTACTAGAAGCATAGTCATTGGGGTTTCCCTCCAGGGTCTGGAGCTCCCCGTTTCCTGGCCTTCCCCGTATCCTGCATCAGGGAGTCCCTGAATACCCAGGCCACAAAGCAGAATGAAGATCAGACTCCATGCCGAGCCCCAGTCACCCCTCTATTCCCTAGTTTCAGGGCCTTGTTGGAGCTGGAACTCTCCTCTAAACCTCTGGAATCCATGCTGAGACCTGGCTTTCAGCCTGACTCCTGTCTCCTCCGGTCACCTCCAGTCAACACTTACAGGACTCTGGGTGTCCTGGATCTCAGTGTAGTAGTGAGATCTATGTGCTGGTCAGATAACATACACGATCTCACTCAATAGCCTAAAGGGTTGGGAACACATAGTGCTGTCATTTTATGGTGGAAGAGCTGAGAGTTGGTGATAATGAGTAACTTGTCCAATCTTGCAAACAGTACATGAGGAAGCCAGGGTTAGAAGTGGTGCTTGTCTGCCTCCCGACAACCCCCTGCTCCAGCCTCAGGCTTGTAAGGCTCATGTCTGCCAACTCCTCTCAAAAAATACTAGACTCCCCATAGAGCATTATCAATAGGGTCTCTGTGCATCCTGCAAGGTGGAATGACAAATGTGACAAGTAAGAATTTCCTGTTTCTGATGACAGCAAAGCCGAGAGTGGAAGATGGTGCTATACTTTGCACATGCACTCGTCATATGAGGTGATAGTGACATTTCCGGCTAACATCTGGACGTTGGTCTGCTGATTTCACCATCGAATCTGGAGCCAGAAGGCCCTGGATCCCATCTGACCTCTGATTCAAATCACACATTTTTCAAGTTGGACATGGTCCCAGGCATGCATAAGCATTCCAGAATATTAATTGATGATGAAAAGTCAACATTCATTTATTTGCGTATTTCATCTATCCTTTGATAATCCATCCGTCAGACATGGATGTATCAACACCCATCAGGTGCTAAGTGCTGTGTTTGGTATTCAGGGACCGAGAAAGAGTAAGACACAATTCAAATAAATAAATTTATCAAGGGCTACTAGGTGCCCTCCACTGCAGTGGGGGCTCCAGGCATTCTGTGGACTTGCTTTGGTGGAGATTTCATTCTAGTTTAGCAGACAGGCAAACAGATATTTACACACAGTGTGATACACACGTGTAAATAGAGGCATACAAGGTGCATACAAGGCACTAAGGAAGCAGAGTGGGTAGGGCATTCACTCTGCTGAGAGCAGGAAAGGTTTCACAGGGGATGTGACATTTAAGCTGGGCCTTGAAGAAAGGGGGAAAAATTAGTTTAGCATGAGCAAAAGCTTAGAGGCCCGATGATTGAATGGCAAATTGTTTTGTGTGGCCGGAGTAAGGGTCCTCAGATCCTTGTATGTTTTGGACGTCACCCCAGATCCAGTTGTTTGGGGTAGGGACCAGGGTTCTGATTTCTAACCAAGGCTCTAAGTGATTCTGATACAGGTGTGAGGGACCACAGACTGAGAAACCCAGGCCTGGGGCTTCATTGGCAGGAAATGTGGATGATTCTGAAACAATGCATTAAGGCCAAGCTGTGCGGGGTGTCAAATGCCATGTTAAGGAATTTGGACCTTTCCTGTTCTCAGTGGAGAGAGTCCACGGGAGGCTTTGAAGCCCCAGAATGATGGTTTCGGAAGGAGAGTGTTGCCAGAAACCTGGAGGGAGGAATCGAGTACAGAGAGGCTGGAGGGCGGGAGTCCAGGGAGGAAGCTTTTACAGCTGTCCAGGCCAGTGATCCTGAGGGCCTGAGCCAGGGAGGTGGTGGGGAGCAGGAGGTGGGGGCAGGGGTGTTGGATTGAGAGGGTTCTGGAAGATGGGACCCCGGGCCTGCAGTAGAGAGATGAGGGAGGTGAAGGGGTGGATATTGAGAATAAGCTGGAGGGCCCCAGGGGATGATCTGGGGCAGGAGGTTTAGAGGAGGAGCAGTAGCTCTGATTTGCACAGGTTGAGGTTTGGGGACTTAAGGGACTTCCAAGAGGACATAGGTAATGGACGTTGAATCTGATCTTAATCTCAGAGAAAGTGATTGAAATTGTGGGGAGAACCTTTGAAAAGCAAAGGGGCATGAGGGACTTAAGTGAGCTTACAGATCTCAGGGCAGGTGGAGGCAGAATCAGAAAAAAGAGGGCAAGCAGAATGCATTGGGGAACGAGGCTGCTTGACTGTGGGCAGTTTCAGCTCCACTTTGCAGATGGGGAAACGGGGACTCAGACAATTAAATGACTTGTCCGTGTCCCTGTGCTCCTCGGGTAAAGCTGCGATTTTGAACCCAAGCCCCTTTGGCTCCAGTACTCTCATCTCTGCTGAGTCCCTAGGAGGCAAATGCTATCCCCAAGTAAAAAATAAACAGATTCAAATATTGGGGAGAGAGGGTGGAGTTGAGGAAGATGCAGCAAAAAGAACTTGCAGGAGAAAGGCAGCAGAGACTAGCACGTTAAGTGAGAGTATTTTTCATTACACATCCCCACTAGTCTCCCAGACTTCCTATCCTTTCTTCTACAAATATTTCATATGTATCTCAAAGAGATAAGGGCTATTTCTTTAACATATTCACAATCCCATTATCATACCTTAATAAAAATCTAACATACTTCCTATTAAGGGACCCTGTTGAGGACAATTTGACAAGACCTCAGAATGGAAGAAGGGCTTATTTATCTTGAGCCAGATCGTGACAAAGCCATGATGAGGAATTCGAATTTTCCCAAGATAATTACAGCCAAAGAGAACAGGAGACTAGGAATGCAGGAGATTTGAGAAGCTTGTTTGGTTCTAGAAAGGAAATGTTATAAAGGGGTGAAAAACAAGTCTGGAAAGGTTTGCAGAGTACAAAAGAAATACTCTCATTTTGGACTTCCCTTTATCCCCATACAAGGATCGTTAGTCACAAATGTGAAATAGGAACCAGGTCTAAAGTGAAACCAAATGGATAAAATTAACACAAGTACAATATTGCTAAATGCAACAACACAGATTCGAGAGGCTCACTTTCCACCGAGGCCATATGGACCGTTCGCTTGATAAATAAACTGTTAGGTGCCACCGTCCAGAACGTTAGCTTCCTGGGATGTCTGCACATTGTTTATGGACTGGCTATTGTGGACATTGACCTTCTAGGGGACATTAGAAAACCTGATTTCTAGGTCTAGTTACTCATGAACTTGCTTTGTTATCATACTTCTCAGGGGTGATCCATGAAATGCGGGTGTTAGATCTCAAGACCTTACAATTTCCTTTGAGTTCTGAGTTCTCTGATACAATGAATATTTAGTCAAATGACGATCATATCCTAGGGGGTTAAAAAGCGTTACTAGGATTTGGTTCAATGTTATATCACAGTGCTCGGATAACCTAGATGAAAGATGCCATGGAGACACCATGTGTTTATTGCTGAGTTTGTCTTTCAAAATCACCCAGGATTGAACTTGGCCAACCACTCCTCCCACCCCTGGGAAGTCCAAAAGGCAGCTCTCTGTGAGCACTCCAGAAATCAGCAGAGGATGGGGAGCACATGGAAACTGCACAGAGCCATCCCCAGATGGAGTCAGTTGCCTGAGGCCCAGGAAGCAAACTGTAGAAATAAGTTGAAATGACAGCACAATGCGTTTGCTTTGTTTTAATGGCAGGTAAAGGGGTTGATGGACGGTGACCAGGGATTTGGGGCTGAGATGGAGCTAAAGGGGAAGGGCTGCAGGGAGAGGCTGTGAGGTCAAATTGCCATATGTTGCTGGGATTCTGGGACCTTGGCCTGGGGAACTGCATTTGAGGAGAGTTTTGAGAACTGAGACTGACGGGGAGAAACAAAACAGACCTCGTCCTGGGCCAGAAGTAGAGCTGTCTCAACACTCTGCCCTGGACTGCTTCCTTGCAGACATGGAGGGTAGAAGGGGCTGTGGTGGCTCTCAGTTCCAGCTGCTCTGATTTCTTGATTCAGTTTCTCCAACATGCTCTGCTCTTCCCCACTGCGTGGCCTCCGCCTGAAAGGCAGTTCTTTCCCCTCATCAACTCCTGCTCAGACCTCTGCTCAAACCTGCTGCCTCCAGGACCCCTGTCCCCCGCCTGCTTCCCCATCTAAGACCGACCACTCCATTTTAGGTCTTTACACCATTATGCACTTAAAAAAATAGTGCTCATTGCTGTTATAATTTTTCACATATTTCTGTGTTTTTGTTTTGGTTTTTGAGACAGAGTCTCACTATGTCACCCTCGGTAGAGTGCTGTGACGTCAGAGCTCATGGTGACCTCCAACTCTTGGGCTTAAGGGAGTCTCTTGCCTCAGCCTCCCCAGTATCTGCAGGCGTCTGCCACAATACCCAGCTAATTTGATGCAGTTGTCATTGTGTTTAGCTGGCACAGGCCAGGTTCGAACTCACCAGTCTCGGTATATGTGGCTGGTACCATAACCACTGTGCTGTGGGCGCCGAACCTCTATGGTTCTTCTTAAATTCTAACTTTGAAGTAACTTCAAGCTTTTCTTTTCTTTTCTTTTCTTTTTTCTATTTTTAGTTGAGGTGGGGTGGGGGTCTCACTCTTTTTTTTTTTTTTTTGCTGTTTTTTGGCCGGGGCTGGGTTTGAACCTGCCACCTCCGGCATATGGGGCTGGCACTCTACTCCTTTGAACCACAGGCACCGCCCTTTTTTTTTTTTTTTTTTATGTAGAGACAGAGGCTCACTTTATCACCCTTGGTAGAGTGCCATGGTGTCACACAGCTCACAGCAACCTCCAACTCCTGGGCCTAGGTGATTCTCCTGCCTCAGCCTCCCAAGTGGCTGGGACCACAGATGCCCGCCGGGGGTCTCACTCTTGCTCAGGCTGGTCTTGAACTCCTCAGCTCAAGCAATCCACCCACCTCTGCCTCCCAGAGTGCTAGGATTACAGGCATGAACCACTGCAGCCAGCCCTAATATCGCATTCTTGCCCACCTGTCAGCTTTCTCACTCAGTACACTGTGAGTGTTGGATGGGACTGGGTATTCGGACTTGTCTGCCCATATCTATTGCTGTGGGGAATCAGGATCCCACTGAGGTAAATGACAGGGTTGAAGATTTGACTTCTGTTATTTTCAAATTGTCTCCAGCCAGGTCCAGCATTTGCTCAGTTACATTCTTGACTGGCAGCCGCCTTTCCTTCAGCTCAGTGGTACCTATTGGCCATCACACCCAGTTAATTGGCCCCACGAGAGAGTTCTGGCAAAGGCAGCTGGAATACTGGCCAATCTTCCTATTCAACTGCTTGAATGAGGCGCTAGCCTCTGCCTTGGAGACTGCCCTCTCTGCCCTGGGCTCACCAGGTGCGTTGGCCTATGTCATACGTAGCCTGTGCTTGCCCTCCTATTATACTGTTGGTGCCACTAAGTTAACAGAAGAGGCCAATAGAGGGGACAGATGTGCCCAGGGCAAGTGCAAGGGGACCCATAGCCCACAGGATCCTGAGTCAGAGAGGAATTGAGAGATCACATAGGACAGTGGTCTTCCGAATGTGGTCCCCAACTTGGTAGAAATGCCCCGACCCAAACCTCTTGAATCGGGAACTGGGGGTAAGGCACAGCAACCTGTGTTTTAACTAGCCCTTCAGGAGGTTCAGGTGTGTGCTAAAGCCCACTCTGCCAGTTCTCGGGGGGCGGGGCCCTGATGCCTCCTTTCACATAGCACCTCCTCTGCTCATTTTTGCCCATCTGCAGCTTACTGGCTTTTTTTCCCCCCAACGTTTTTCAGAATCAAAGATAGGCTTATCACAGGCTATTATATCACCATGGCAACCTGGCAGCTGCCTAAAAGAAGCAGGTAGCACAACTGCCTTGGGGTCTCATTGGTACCAGAGCAATTGTGGATTTTCACTGTGCAGGTCATTCTTCCTACCACCTCCTCTTTGTTTCTTTTGTCTTTTCCTCCTCCTTACTCCTCTGTTTGGCCCCCTTCTTACTCTCTCATCTCATTAGGAGCAACATGTGTTCTAATCGTTTCCAAGAGACTGGCACATCTGACCTCTCCTTTGAAACTAACAATACTACCAGAATGTAGCTGATGTGAGTGGAGATATTTGACTGCATTTTTTATCCCCATCAAAATGTTGCATTAAAAATTTTCTTGAATTGATTAATTCATGTTTCAAGAAGGTATATGCACAGAGTGCAAATTCAAAAGGAACAAGTCGGTGCACGTTGACAGTAAGTCTCCTCACAACTCTGGTGACCAGGTCCCCTCCTGGGGAGGGGGATCACATTACCTGTTTTTTTTTTTTTCCTTTGGTTATCCTGGGTAGAGTGCCATGGTGTCACAGCTCATAGCAACCTCAAACTCTTGGGCTCAAGCGATTCTCTTGCCTCAGCCTCCCAAGTAGCTGGGACTACAGGCGCCTGCCACAATGCTGGGCTATTTTTAGAGACAGGGTCTTGCTCTTGCTCAGGCAGGTCTCGAACTCCTGAGCTCAAGTAATCCACCCACCTTGGCCTCCTCAAGTACTGGGATTACAAGCATGAGCCACCACACCAAGCCCCCCATTTTCTGTTTTTTATGCCTTCTTACCGAGATCCGCCTGTGCACACGTAAGGCTGTTCCTTTACCTCCATTCCCCTTTTTTATTTACACGAATGGCAGCACTTCATACCCCCTGCTCTGTACCTTGTCTCCTTGGCTCAATATGTCTTAGGGATCCTTCCCCAACATTTAGAATCACCTCGTGCTTTTCAATCGTTTCCTATCCTGTAGTGCAGATGTACTACCATTTATTTAACAGTCCCCTGTTGGTGAGTATTTGGGCTGCTTCTAGTCTTTTGCTATTTTTGTCCTCATTTTACAGCTGGAAAAGCTATGATTCATAGAGGGAGGTGACCTATGGAAGTTCCCAAAGCAAATCTTGGCATCCTTATACATTGCTTAGCTACAGAATATAAGAAAAAAGGAAGAATTGACTGACACCCCCCCAAATTACAGAAAAGTAAGAGCCATCAGAGACCCAATTTCTTTTCCTGTCTTAACTAGTTCAGTTAAATTCTGTTAACATTGCCTGATGCCTGGTATGCAATTAAATCATCGGTTGTGGAAGTTTTTAAAATCTATCTTCCCTGCTAGATAGTAATCTTTGTTGGCCCGAGGACGATATTTGCATCCCTAGCACATACTATACTGCTAGCAAGCAGTGGGTATATAGTAGGCACTCAACAAATACCTGTTGGATAAATGAACACATCAATAGACCGTGATTGTGTGGTTAAGACAATGGACTTGGAGACCTGGCTTTGACTCCTGGCTCTAACACTTGTTGGTTGTATAATCCTAAACCCATTGTTCAACTTCTCATGCCTCAGTTTCCCCAGCTCTGACATGGAAACACTCCCTTGGGATTGCTGGGAGGATCAAGTGAAAGAATGCAGGTCAAATGTCCACACAGGGCCCTGTGCGCAGTAAGGGCTCAGCTGTTTCCCTTAAGCCAGGGTTGCCTTCAGCGTCAGATGCTTGCTGCCTGGAAATTGTGAGGGAGGAACTGAAAAATCTTCAAGGCAGAGGTAATTTGAGCTGAGCCCTGAAGGCGGAGTAAGATTCCAGCTTATGCGGCCAGGGCCAGATCTCTTTAGTGAGTTCACCCAACCACAAAATGGAGGTGATGACACCCAGTTTCCCTCTCCCTCTGGGAGGTGGTCTAGCTTAAAATCCCTCAAGAGGAAAACACCACACAATTAAAGATATCATTGTTATTCAGCTGGAAAAATGCCTTCACAGGACAAGCAGACTAATCCCCATCAAAAATGATTCTCCTTGTGCTGTGTATAATTGAATATTTAGTGTGGATTTAACCCAGGGAGTGAACAGTGCTGTTAGCCAGAGCCAAGTTTAATGGGGCACTTAATAAATGTAACTAATCCCATCCACATGTTGGACGCATGTGAAGTTTGTGCTGCTTTCATGACTAAAGCGCCTCAGAGATGCAGTTCTGCAGCCTCTCCCCAGGGGAAGTGGGACTGTGACCCCTGGCCTGAGTGTTGGCTGTGTCCTCCTCATGGAGATTGAAAGTCACCAACTCTGAGAAGGCTTCTGTGATTGCCGATGGCAGAGTCTGATGCTTCTCCTGGGTTGCCTGTTACTCTGCATACTTCTCCCGTAGAACTCAAAAGCTCCTGCTGGTTCGTTTCTATGCCTGTCTCCCCCCACCAAAGCCTAAGGTTTTGTCCCCAGGGTTTATCTGACATACAGTTAGTTGGTCCTCAGCAGATGCCTGCCGAACAAAGCTTTTCAGATTTCAGAACTGTAGGAAATTGTGGGTCTCGAAAACAAATCAGGGCTTTTGGCTTTTCCTGGGAAGGGCAGACCCTCTGGAGGGTTGACATGTGATCTATCTTCTGATGGAAATACTGTTTGATGACCTCTCTAATGAGCCCAGCACTGAAATGTAAACCTGTCCTCCTTTGCAGCAGAACTGCTGGAAGATCCTAGAGCACAGGCCCTGGGTTAACACACACAAGGGCGTGGAATCCAGCCCTGAGTTCATACCTTGTAGGAAGCAAGAGACAAGCAGGCCTTGAACAACCAAAATTGGTGATCTGTTATGAGGCTTCGGGAGGCCCAGAGAAAGAGCTTGGATTGGGGTGAGTCCCCACTGCTGTCTGGACCCTATTGGCTCCAAGATGAACATGTCATTGGACTTTCTAGCACTGGAAGATGCCCCCACTGCCTGGAGAAGAGTGGTCCATTGTTGTGGTCCTGAATTGTGAATTCAGCAGGCTCCACCATGCTCAGCATTCTTGGTTTCATGTTGGAGCTGAACCTAGGGTGAGAAGGAGCTGATGGGAACACTGTGGTAAGCAGGCTCAGAGAGAAACCACCCAGGGTCAAGTGTGATCAAGATCTTGCAGGGTGAGCCACCTGTTCTGAACAGGCTTTGGACTCTAGACTTACCACTGCCTCTGACTGACCCTTGCAGCTGGCGTCTCTGCCTCTTGATTCAGAGTTGGGGGTGGGAGCTTCGGACTGGTCATGGTCAGGTCTAGAGTCCACACTCCAGCAGGTACTGAAGAGAGGGGTTGTGCACCCCATTCATCTACCATATCTCCCTGCTTCCTAGGGCTCCCACAAATGGGGGCCCAGAGGTTGGGCAGCTCAAGTAACAAATACCTACATGCCCTACTCTGTGAACTCAATATTCTCTCACATTACTCCTCAGAGGGACTCCATCTTCTGGTCCCAGTCAGTCACTCAACAAACATTCATATGTATCTACAAGAACCAGGAAGCATGCTAGGTGCTGGGAGACAAGAGTGAACAAAGGAAGTGAAGGTTACATTCCAGTGGGGGGAGATTGCTAATAAACAGGTCAGCAGATAAGAGAATTACAGACTGTGGTGACTGCAATAGGCAGGAAGCCATGACAGAAAGCAAGGGAGGTTTGCTTAGAAAGAGAGTTGCTGTTATCTACAACCCATAACTTACAGACTTAATAAACTCACTTATGGAGCTTGTGAGTTATGGGGTTAGGACTCTGGGTAAGGCTGAGCTGGGGTCCATTTCTGTTCCGCGTGGTGTCTGCTGAGATGTCAGAGGCTGGAGAATCTACTTCCAAAATGGTTGTTTTGCTGTCCAAAATTTTATAATGAGGCTAGGTGCTGTGGCTTCTGCCTGTAATCCTAGCACTCTGGGAGGCTGAGGCAGGTGAGCTGCTTGAGCTCAGGAGTTCAAGACCAGGTCGAGCAACAGCAAGACACCGTCTCTACTAAAAATAGAAAAAATAGCTGAGCATTGTGGTCGGTGCCTGTAGTTCCAGCTACTTGAGAGAAGAGGATTGCTCAAGGCCGGGCATGGTGGCTCACACTTGTAATCCTAGCACTTGGGAGGCCGAAGTGGGTGGATTGCCTGAGCTCATGGGTTCGACACTAGCCTGAGCCAGAACGAGACCTCGTCTTGAAATATAGTCAGGTTTTGTGCCAGGTGCCTGTAGTCCCAGCTACTCGGGGGGCTGAGGCAAGAGAATCGCTTAAGACCAAGAGTTTGAGGTTGCTGTGAGCTGTGATGCCACGGCACTCTAACCAGGGTGACAAAGTGAGACTCTGTCTCAAAAAAAAAAAAAGGAGGATTGCTCAAGCCCAAGAGATTGAGGTTGCTGTGAGTTATGACGATGCCATGGCATTCTACCCAGGATGACAGAGTGAGATACTATCTCAAAAATAAATAAATAAATAAAATTAAATTAAATAAAATTTTATAATGAAAAATTTTCAAATCTACAGAAAAGTAAAAACAATTGTACAACAAACATACCTCCCACCTGGATTCTATGTTTAACATTCTCCCCACATTAATTTTTATCACATGCCTATCCATCTCTCCATCTCTCCAAGACAACTTATTGAGTCTGGTGCTGGATGTTCCCTGGCGTATCACCCCACCTGGTTTGGGCTTCTCACAGCTCAGTGGTCTCAGGGTAGTCGTAATTCTGGCGTGGTGGCTAATTTCCAGGCCAGGTAAGTGCCATTCTTGAAACTGACACAGTGTACCTTCCACAGTAGTCTATTGGCCAGAGAAACCTCTGGAGAGCAGGGCACGTGGGATGGGAAATTCTGCCGCAGCCGTCTTTAGGAAAAGCAATCAGGTTTCATCGTGGAGCCGTGGTTCATGCCTGTAATTTCAGAACTTTGGGAGGCTGAGGTGGGTGGATTGCTTGAGGCCAGGAGTTTGAGACTAACCTGAGCAACATAGTGAGACTTTCTCTCTAAAAAAAACTTTAAGGAAAAGAAAAGCAGTCAGTTATAAAGGATGATCAGGGAAGCCCTGCAAAAGTGATACTTGGACTGAGAAATGAGAATGAGCTTGTCTTGGGATGAGCCAGGAGCAGAGAACATTCAAGGCAGAGAGACCAACAAAGGCAAAGACTCGGGAAAGCAAATCTGTATCTCTACTTTCCTTATCCCATATCCAAATCCAGTCCATCATCTGAAACCCACATCAAGCTGCTCCCCTCATGGAGCCTTCCCAGACACTTTAGTCCCTGTGGCTCCTTCCTGTCTTTCTAGAGCTATCATGGCCGTGCACTCATCTGGCTTGCATGGGTTGGCTCTGTGGTGCAATGGTTAAACACATAGTCTCCTGGGGACGTTTCCAGCCCTAGGTTTCTTCACCTACAAATGGGGATTCTTTTTTTTTAATTTTTATTTTCTTCCTTAATATTGATGGAGTCTTTAAGATAACTATTTTTTTTTTCTTTTTTTGCAGTTTTTGGCCAGGGCCAAGTCTGAACCCACCACCTCCGGTATATGGGGCTGCTGCCCTACTCCTTTGGGCCACAGGCGCCACCCATACAAATGGGGATCTTAATACCTACTTTATAGGGATGCTTTACAAATATTGATATATGTAAAGTGCTTGGCACCTAGTGAATACATAAGTGGCAGCTATAGCGCCAACCACACAGAGCTCATTCTCAGCACGGCTGCTTTAAAATAAATAAAGTGGCAGCTAAAATTATTACTTACTAAACTGGCTCACCTAGTTAACTATTAATCTAGTTAAAAATTTTTTTTTCCAGAGCACACATCATGCCTTTTGTAATGTTTTCTGCTTTATAGTGCAAACACTGTGTCTCACATAGATATCATGGATAGGAATAAGCATGACACAAAGCTCCCCACCATGCCACGGCATTAATGGAGACACGCAGGGTGCAGAGATGAGTAAAACTCAGCTGGAGGCCTTCGGGAGCTCCCAGAGAATGAGAAAGTAGCTGTGTATCAGCAGTCTCGCCGGGGATCTTTTACATTTTGATATAGACAATAACATGTTTCAAAGCACCTGTATGTAGGTATTAGTATACTAGGGCTGTTGTAACAAAATACTACAAACTGAGTGGCGTAAATAACAGATATTTATTTTCTCTCAGCTCTGGAGTCTGGGAATCTGAAATTAAGAGGTCTGTCAGTACTTTCTGAGGGCTATGAGAACTCCGTTCCATGCCTCTTTCCCAGCCTTTGATGTTTGCTAGCAATCTTTGGTGTTCCTTGGCTGTGGAAACTTCACCCTGATATCTGCCTTCATCTTTTTATGGCATTCCCCCTCCAGTGTGCATCTGTGTCCACATTTCCCCTTTTTATAAGGACACCAGTCACATTGGATTAGGACCTGCCCTAACAACCTCTTTTGAATTTGATCATCTTTGCAAAGATCCTATCTTCAAATAAGATCATAGTCTGAGGTATTGGAGGTTAGGACTCAAGCATACCTTTTCGGGGGGACACAATTAAACACATAAAACGCTCTCTTCATCCACATCCCACAGTCAGTCCCTCCAGGGGTAAGTACCAAGTCCTGGCCTGTACCCTTCAGGTCTCAGCTCCACCCCCCAGCTATTCTTATGATCCAAGCCCTTCCCCACAATCCAAACTTTCCAACCCCTACTGTGCTCTTTCCTCCTCTTTGCGGGCAAATTCCTACTCATTCTTCATTTCATTTTTTTTTTTTTTTTGAGACAGAACCTCAAGCTGTCACCCTGGATAGAGTGCTGTGGCATCCCAGCTCACAGCAACCTCCAATTCCTGGGCTCAAGCGAGTCTTCTGCCTCTGCCTCCCAAGTAACTGGGACCACAGGTGCCCGCCACAATGTCCGGCCATTTTTTGGTTGCAGCCGTCATTGTTGTTTGGCGGGCCCAGGCTGGATTCGAACCTGCCAGCTCGGGTGTACATGGCTGGCACCTTAGCCTGTTGAGCCACAGGTGCCGAGCCTCATTCTTCATTTCTTACCTTAAATGTTACCTCCTCAGAGAGGTCGTCCCTAATCACCCTTTCTGGATTGTATCTCCCATGGTATTTATTCTCTTATTGTTCCTCTTCCTTGCTTCTAACACATCTCATGGTTTATAAGCATACATTTATCAGTGCAATTGATTTAGTGGGTGTGACAGACATCAACCTCTAGTCTGCAAGGACGGTAAGGGTAGGGACCTCCCTACCCACCAATGTCTTCCTAGTTTCACAGTGCATGTTCCAGAGCAAAACTCCATAAATATTCCTTGAGTGAATAAACGAAGGAATGAATTATGTATTTTGGGTCCCCCGTAACATCTCACATAATATGGGATTAGCAAATGCACAGAGAATTAGTTCTGCCTGTGTCTTCCAAGGAAGAGTAAATGCCTTGAAGGTAAGGTAAGTCTCTTTCATTTTTGAATCTCAGACATCCAACCTCTGCTCCTTTGTCCTCTGTGTATTAGTTACCCATGTTGTAGAACCAATTACTTGACACTTAGGAGCTTAAAACAATAATATTTATTTCACATTTCCGTGGGTGAGGAATTCAAGTGACTTTGCTGGGTGTTTCTGGCTCAAGGTCTCTCATGAGGTTATAGTAAAGGTTTTTGTTAGGGCCACAGTCATCTGAAGGCTTCACTGGGACTGGAGGATCCACTCTCCAAGTGGTTCACCCACGTGGCTAGCAAACTGGAGTTGGTTGTAGGCAGGAGGCTTAGTTACCACCCATGTGAACCTCTCCATTAGACTGCTTAAGTGTCCTCACAACATGATCGAGAGCAAAGAGAAAGTTGCAGTGTCTTTTATGACTTTACCTTGGAACTCATGTTCCATGACTTCCACAATATCCTATGGATTATACAGATCAGCCCTCGTCACTGTGGGACTACAGGTACTAAGAATTATCTGGGTCCACAAAGGTTGGTTCTATGAGCTAAACTAGGTTTCCTTTCCCCTGTTATTAATACTTGCGTCATTCAGCGCGGCGACTGTGGCTCAGCGAGTGGGGTGCCAGCCCCATATACCGAAGGTGGCGGGTTCAAACCCAGCCTCGGCAGAACCGCAAAAAAATAAAAATAGCCGGGTGTTGTGGCAGGCGTCTGTGGTCCCAGCTACTCGGGAGGCAAGAGAATCGCCTAAGCCCAGGAGTTGGAGGTTGCTGTGAGGGCGATAAAGTGACACTCTGTCTTTACAAAACAAACAAACAAACAAACAAACTTGCGTCATCCACTCCATCACACTCCACAGAACCCTCTGGCTATTTTTTTGCCTTCCAAACACTGCTCACGTTGTATGATTACATGTTCACTTAATTATTTTAGACTTTCTCCCTCCAATTGACTGTAAACTCCACCAAGGCAGAGACTGCATCTGTCTGGTTCAGCACAGTATCCTAAGTGACCAAGCTCAAGGTGTTTGGCGAATGTTTTTTTGCTTCAGTCTCAGTTACAAGATATATTTGTCTCCTCTCTGCATAGTAGGCTCCTAGCTTAGGGCCTGGCATAGAATTAAGGCAGCTATAAAAGGCCTGATGAATTGGGATGAGTAACAGAGAAGCTTGGTAAATCGACACGGTGTGGCTTTCACTTCTCCAGACCTCTCCGTCAGCTCGAACCCACAAAGTAGCTCCAAAAGTCGGTGGAAAGCCAGCACGCGCGCCACAACCGTAGCAAGGCGGGCGGAGTTGAGGCCACGTGTTGCTCAGGGCGCGTCACTTCCGGGACCCGGGGTTGCGGGGATCCGCTTCCGGGGGAGCGGCGCGGCGGCGCGGGAGGTGAGTTCCGCGGCGCCGACGGCTAGGCCGCGGCTGCGGGTCTGGGCGGAGTCCGCGGTGCGGCGGGAACCGAGGGAGGGAGCGGGCACTGGAGTGGTGCCTTGGCCGGCGTGTCCCAGCGGCGCTGCTCAGCGGGCCCGGGCGTAGCTCCGCGCGCTGCGTAAATAACTTCCTATGGTGCTCTGTAGAAAGTTACTTGCAGAGTGGAGTTTGAGGCCCAGGGTGGGAGGCGGAGGGTCTGGTGTGGCCTGGGTTGGGACAGCCGAGGGCTGCTTAAGACCAGTATCAGGGCCTTTCCTCCCACGGTGGATCATTAGGAGAAGCCTGAGCTCCGCAGTCAGTCTTTCTAGGGTTCGAACCCTGAATGTGCTCCGTATTGCACTTTTCCTCCCTGGTTCTCAGTTTTCTTATCTGTAAAATGGGCACAGTGGCTGAAGCTGGAAGGAGATGGTGGATGTAAAGCGTGTAGTAGGTGCGCAGTGCGTTTGTTGAAAGAATTCTTTTAAAGAGAAGTGAGAAATGAATGTGAGAAGTTTCATACTTTTCAAATGATGACTACAGATTTGGATTATTGATTATGTTTTGCAGAACAT
Source organism: Perodicticus potto (assembly GCA_963574655.1). Classification (NCBI taxonomy): domain Eukaryota; kingdom Metazoa; phylum Chordata; class Mammalia; order Primates; family Lorisidae; genus Perodicticus; species Perodicticus potto. The sequence goes on from CAUYRH010084367.1 coordinate 48,546, forward strand.
TTGCGTATCAGTTTCAGCCTACTCGCTACCAGTTGTGACTCCACTTTGAGAATGGTTTAGCTTTCCATAGGACAAAATTCTAACCCAGTTTTGAGCAATTCTTGGGAATTTGTTAAACTGGTCCACATTTTCTGTAAGGCGGTAACTCCTGACAGTGGTTTTCTGTTCCCCAGTCGGTTGCAGTCGACAGAATTTAAAATCACTTTGTTAGAAGTCGGGAATCCCCTATCAGCACACTATACAACATTGGAAGAAAGTGAAGCCTCTGGTAATTTTGGAATATGGGTTTTTTAGTCTTAGAGAAGATATAGTTAGTATTTGCCAAGTTTTAAGTTTCTAAACGGTTATATGCTTATGTTTTTTGAAATGTCAGCCCATTCTTTATTTCCTCAATAATCTTTTTATTTTAGAACAATTTTAGCTTTACAGAGTTATTGCAGAGATACTTCAGTGAGTTCCCATGTACTTCACACCCAGTGTCCCCTATTATTAACATCTTAAATTATATCCCATATTATTAACATCTTACATTAGTGTGGTACATTTGCCACAATTAATGAACCAACGTAGATACACTATTGTAAACTAAAATCTATATTTTATTCATATTTCTTCACTTTTCTCCTAATGTCCTTTTTCTGTTCCAGTATCTTATCCAGGATATCACATTACATTTAGCAATCATATTTCCTTTGGCTTCTCTTCTCTGTGATGTTTTTCAGGCTTTCCTTGTTTTTTTCTTTTGTTTCTTTTTTTTTTATTACTATTATTATTTTTTTTTATTAAATCATAGCTGCGTACATTAGTGCAATCAGGAGGTATTTCTTGATTTTTAGAGACTCACTGGGCTCTGTCACCCAGGTTGGAGTGCAGTGGAGTGATCATAGCTCACTGGAGCCTTGAACTCCTGGGCTCAAGTGATCTCCTGCCTCAGTCTCCTGATTAGCTAGGACTATAGGCATGTACCACCACACCTGGCTAATTTTTTTTGTTGTTGTTGTTAGATATAGGAGTCTTGCTGTGTTGCCCAGGCTGATCTTGAACTCCTAGTCTCTTTTTTTTTTTTGAGACAGAGCCTCAAGCTGTCACCCTGGATAGAGTGCTGTGGCATCACAGCTCACAGCAACCTCCAATTCCTGGGTTAAAGCGAGTCTCCTGCCTCCGCCTCCCAAGTAGCTGGGACTACAGGCGCCCGCCACAACGCCCGGCCAATAATGCAGCCATTATTGTTGTTTGGCGGACCCTGGGCTGGATTCGAACCTGCCAGCTCAGGTGTACGTGGCTGGCGCCTTAGCCCGTTGAGCCACAGGCGCTGAGCCTTGAACTCCTAGTCTCAAGAGATCCTCTCACCTGGGCCTCCCAAAGTACTTGGGATTACAGGCATGATTCCCAGTGCCTGGCCAGACTTTTCCTTATTTTAGATGATCTTGATAGTTTTGAGAATTACAGGTCAGGTATTTTGCCAATGACCCTCACTTGGCTTTTGTCCATTTTTGTCACGATGATGCTGGTGTTATGGGTTTTGGGGAGGAAGACCCCAAAAGTAAAGTGTTTATCATAACATATCAATGGTACATGCTATCTGTATGTGTTACCACTGTGGATGTTAACTTAGACTTGAGGAAGTAATCAAGCTTTTCCACTGTAAGGTTACTTTTCTTCCCCATCCCTTCCCATACTGTGCTTTTGGAAGAAAGTCATGTATAGCCCACATTAGAGTATGGAATTATACCTCCCATTTACCGAGTATATAACTTATTTAGGATTCTTCTCCATAGGAAATTTGTCTGTCCTTCATTTATCTATTTACTTTTTCAGTCATTTATTTGTATCAGTATGAATTTATGAATATTTATTTTATTTTATTTTTTATGAGACAGAGTCTCACTATGTTGCCCTTGATTGAGTGCTGTGGTGTCAACAGCTCACAGCAACCTCCAACTCCTGGGCCTAGGCGATTCTCTTGCCTCAGGCTCCCAAGTAGCTGGGACTATAGGCGCCCGCCACAACACCCAGCTATTTTTGTTGTTGTTGCAGTTGTCATTGCTGTTTAGCTGGCCTGGGCCGGGTTTGAACCCCCAGCCTGGGTGTATGTGGCTGACGCCCTACCCACTGAACTATAGGTGCTGCTGGGTATTTATTATATATTTTGGGTTATAATCCAGTACTGCTTAATTTCGTTGCTCACATTGTTCCAGCTTTGGCCATTGGGAGCTCTTTCATTTGGCTCCAATAAGTATGTCTTTGATGTGCCCCCACAACCCCAGTGTGATTTTGTTTGTTTTTTGTTTTTTTTTTGACAGAGTCTTTCTCTGTTGCCCTGGCTAGAGTGCAGCGGTGCCATCAAAGCTCACTATAACCTTAGGTTCCCGGGTACAAAATATCCTCCTGCCTCAGCCTCCAAAGTAGCTGGGATTACAGGTGCTCACCACAACGCTCAGCTAATTTTTTTTTCCTCCCCGACTGGTCTGAAACTCCTGAGTTCAAGCAATCCTCCCATCTCCGCCTCCCAGAGTGCTAGGAATACAGGCATGAGCCAGCAGGTGCCATGGGCCTGTTGGTTTTGTTTTGTCAAGCACTTTTCTACTCCAGCCTTATCTTGAATTAGCCATTTCCCTAGGAGCGCTGGTTCCTTTTATTGGCGAGTACCCTAGAAACCAAGATCTGGGTGTGTGGTATGCTTATTGCTACTGATCATGCTTGCTTCTGGGCTCTCTCATTGGACAGAGCAAGAGGTATATATGTCTATAAATATTTCTCTGTGCAACCATCTTTGTTAAGATAAATATTAGTAATACTGCCAACTTTGGCTCGGCACCTGTGGCTCAACGGGCTAAGGCGCCAGCCACGTATACCTGAGCTGGCGGGTTCGAATCCAGCCCGGGCCCGCCAAACAACAAAGACGGCTGCAGCCAAAAAATGGCCAGGCGTTGTGGCGGGCGCCTGTAGTCCCAGCTACTTGGGAGGCGGAGGCAGGAGACTCGCTTGAGCCCAGGATTGGAGGTTGCTGTGAGCTGTGATGCCACGGCACTCTGCCCAGGGTGACAGCTTGAGGCTCTGTCTCAAAAAAAAAAAAAAAAAAATACTGCCAACTCTGATCCTCTCCCACAAGGATTATTCTAGCATCCTTGCTTATCTGTAACCTCCCATTCCACTGTGACAAACCTGACTCCCATCATCCACCATTCCCTTAAATAATTGTTCACTTCCTATGTACACATATAGTAGTTTTAGAATTGTTCATCTGTGTCTCCTGTGGGAAGCAACTTTACCAACTAGAGCACAAAGCATACATGTGCAGCTCCTTTGCCTTTCGCTGTACAGACCTCGCTCGACTCCAGTTATTTAGGTTAGCACCATATTCCCCCCATCTCTTCAGTGAAGTTTATTTATTTATTTATTTTTGTAAGTTTTTTTTTTTAGTAGAGACAGAGTCTCACTTTATCGCCCTTGGTGGAGTGCCGTGGCGTCACACAGCTCACAGCAACCTCCAACTCTTGTCTTAGGCGATTCTCTTGCCCCAACCTGCCGAGTAGCTGGGACTACAGGCGCCCGGCTATTTTTCTGTTTTCGCAGTTCGGCCGAGGCTGGGTTTGAACCCGCCACCTTTGGTGTATGGGGCTGGTGCCCTACTCACTGAGCCACAGGCGCCACACTATTTATTTATTTTTGGAGACAGAGTCTCACTCTGTTGCCCTGGATAGACTGCCATGGTATTAAGGGGGACACTCAGCAACCTCAAACTCCTGGGTTCAAGCAATCCTCTTGCCTCAGCCTCCGAAGTAGCTGGGACTACGGGCGCCCACCACAATGCCTGGCTAGTTTTTCTATATTGATTTATCTATTTTTTCTTACTTAATTTTTAATTAAGATCATAACTGTATACATTTATAGGGTACAATGTGATGATCTGATATGAATGCTTAAAACTGATTAACATATCCATCACCTCAGTTATTTTTTATGGTAAAGACATTTAAAATTTATTGTTTGTTATTTTTTCTATTTTTTAGTTGAGACAGGGTCTCACTCTTGCTCAGACTGGCCTTGAACTCCTGAGCTCAAGCAATCCACCCACCTTGGCTTCCCAGAGTAAAGTTATTTAGTACATACAGAGTGAGTATGTCCTGTATTCTGCATTCCATCCCGGGATATCCAGTCATCCTGTGTGATCTTTAAAATATTTGCATATGTTAAAGTTTACTCTTTGTGCTGTAAAGCCTAACTGATTTTGACAGATGCTTAATGTCTTATTTTTAGTGTCAGAGTAGTTTCCCCTTCTTCAGGGAATTTTTTTTTTTTTTTTTGAAACAGAGTCTCACTTTGTTGCCCTCTGTAGAGTACTGTAGCATCACAGCTCACAGCAACCTCAAAGTCCTCGGCTCACACGATTCTCTTGCCTCAGCCTCCCTAGTAACTGGGACTACAGGCACCCGCCACAATGCCCATCTATTTTTGTTGTTGTTCATCTGTTTAGCAGGTCCAGGCTGGGTTTGAACTCACCAGCCCTGGTGTACATGACTGGCGCACTAACCACTGAGTGATGGACAGCGGGCCCAGGGATTGTTTTTAACTTCTTTTAGATTTCACCTTAGCAATCCTTTTGGCACTGTCTTTAAAATATATCTATAACCTGAGAATTCTCCTCCTCTACTGCTACTACTGTGGTGCAGTATGCCTTTAACTGTTAAAGTAGGTTCTTAACTGGTCTCCCTGCAGTCTGTTGTCCACACAGCAGCCAGAGGGACCATTTTGAAATGGGTCAGATCATGTAATTTCTTTGCTCAGAATCTTCTAGTAGCTCCTCTTTCACTCAGAAAAAGCCAAAGTCCTCATAATGGCCTGGAGCTTGCTCTGTATACTTCTTTCTGATTGTGAAGCTTATTTCTGTCTCAGGACTTTTGCCTTGCTGTTCATCCTGGGATACTCTAGCAGATATTTATTTTATTTCTAGCAGATATTTAAATGACTTATTCCTTTGATTTCTTCTTGCCTCTTCTGAAATGTCACCTTTTCAGAGAGGCCCTTCCCTGACTACCTCATGTAAAGTAGCAGTCTCTTCCTCTATATTTGCTTGTAAAACCCCTGACATTACATTATATGTGTAAGTGTGTGTGTTGAGTGCTTCCAATTGGATGGAAACTCCATGGCAGGGAATAGCTACTTAATAAATATTTGTTCAGTGAATGAATGTCTCAGACCACCAGTGTCTGGTATTCAGGGATGAGCCTCAAAATGTCCAATAACTTCATGAAAGCATTTGCCATGTTTGGTAATAAATGAGTATGCACTTTTTAAAGGTATGTAAGTCCCCCAGTGGGTGGGAAAAAACCATCTTCTGTCCTGAAGGCAAGTCTGGAGAATCAAAGGACCAGAGACCAGGATAGTCAGCCCTGCTAGAAAAGCCTAAGGAAGCCTAATGGCCTCTTGGCTCATTTTCCTCATCGTTTTGTTTTGTTTTGTTTTTGAGACAGAGTCTCACTCTGTTACCCTGGTTAGAGTACCATGGCATTATCATAGCTCACAGCAACCTCAGACTCTTGGGCTCAACAGATCTTGCCTCAGTTTCCTGAATAACTGAAACTACAGGTGCGAGTCACAATGCCCAGCTAATTTGTTTGTTTGTTTGTTTGTTTTAGTAGAGACAGCGTCTCACTCTTGCTTAGGCTGGTCTTGAACTCTTGAGCTCAAAGCAATCCACACACCTCAGCCTCCCAGAGTGCTAGGATTACAGGCATGAGCCACCACACCCAACTTCCTCATTGTTAATTGATGCAGTTGGTTGAGGCATCTGCTTTTGCTTAAAAGGTGGAAACAGAGGCATAGGCTTTGTCATTTACCAAAAATTTATGAGTCAGGCCCGGGGATAAACTCAAGATAGACCCAGAGTCCCTGCTATCCAATAGATTACAGTGGATCAAGTAAAAAAGAGATTTCAGTGTAATATTTCTCAAACAGTAAAGATATATATATATATATATATATTTTTTTTTTTTTTTTGAGAAAGAGAGTTTCATTTTGTTGCCCTCGGGAGAGTACTATAGCGTCATAGCTCACAGCAAGCTCAAACTCTTGGGCTCAAGTGATTCTCTTGTCTCTGCCTCCTGAAGTAGCTGGGACTGTAGGCACCCACTACAATGCTACAATGCTTGGCTGTTTTTCTGAGACAGGGTCTTGCTTTTGCTCAGGCAGGTCTCAACCTTGTGAGCTCAGGCAATCCGTCTGCGTCAGACTCCCAGTGTTGGAGTTACAGGCATGAGCCACTGAGCCCAGCCAAGATATACATTTTAAAATTTAATCCAGGACATACATACTTGAATATAGATGTATATAAAACAAGTTTCAGGACATAATACTGGCCCTTACTAATGTGATACACTTTGATACTTTGTATTATCACTTATTTAATCAAAGTACTGGCTAATAAAGAAAAAATGTTGCTTGCAGCCCTGGTTTCATGGCTCACTGATGGGTCATTGCCAGCAGTTTGGGTAAGAGCTCTGGCTCTGGAGAAACCAGCCTGTTTGTATCCTGAGTTTGCCACTCACCAGCCAAATTATTCCTGGGTAAGTCACATAACTTCTCCAAGCCTCAGTTTCCTCATATTCTCATTGGGAATACCTTGCAGAGTGATCGTGACGCGAATGAGATGCTGACTGTAAAGTTTGGTCCACACACCTGGCGTACTACTTTGTTGTAGCAGTGGCAGGTGGTAGGTAACACAGCCTGTCACAGCAAGTCAAGGGATAAATGCCACCCAGTTGAGATCTGAAGGATGAGTGCGGCTTTCTATAATCAGTAAAGGAAAACCCAGAATTACAGGCTGGGAAATAAAGCACAGAAGTGCAGGGAAAACTAGATGAGTTTTAAAGCATACATAATATAGAGAGCATTTTTTTTTTTTTGAGAGCATTTTGTTTTCCAGCACCTTTTCACAGCCACCTTTCCATTACACCTGTGCGTCTACTATTGGAGCCTTTGGCTCCATGTGACTATTTATCATTAAAGTTAAATAAAATCAAATTAAAAATCAGTTCCTCGGTGGTGCCTATAGTTCATCGAGTAGGGCGCTGGCCCCAGAAACTGAAGGTGGCAGGTTCAAACTCGGCCTCGGCTGAACTGCAAAACGGAAAAATGGCCGGCCGTTGTGGCGGGCACCTGTGGTCCCAGCTACTTGGGAGGCTGAGGCAAGAGAATCACCTAAGCCCAGGAGTTGGAGTTTGCTGTGAGCTAAGTGATGCCACGGCACTCTACCGCGGGCGATAAAGTGAGACTCTTCTCTAAAAAAATAAAATAAAATAAAAATCAGTTCCTCTATGGGCGGCACCTGTGGCTCAGCGAGTAGGGCGTCGGCTCCACATACCAAAGGTGGTACCGAGGGTGATAAAGTGAGACTCTGTCTCTAAAAAAAAAAAAAAAATCAGTTCCTATGTAACCACATTTAAGTACTCAGTAGCCACGTGTGGCTGGTGGCTCCCATTTGGAGAACACAACACAGAGTTTCCATCATTGCAAAGCTTTGTTGGTCAGTGCTTCATTATACCCTAATAAAAGTCTTGTGAAAAAAGTAGATAGGGCATACATTTCTTTTAAATTGTATTTATTGTTTGAACAACATACCAAAAAATTGCAACTCTAGGACTCCTTCACCTTAATGCAACTGTTTACATTTTCCTGTGGCCTCTTTTGATCTTCAGCCAGTGAAATCAGCTTATAGATGGTTGCAATTACAGTGTTTATACAATTGCTTACTTTTTTTTTTGTTTAATTGTTTTTTATTAATCATAACTTTGTACATTGATGCATTTATGGGATTCAGGGTACTGCTTCACTATATAATGTGAAATGCTTACATTGAACTAAGTAACACATTCATCACAATTATACTCATTTCTTAATAGTTTTTTTTTTTTTTTTATAGAGACAGAGACTCACTTTATCACCCCCGGTTGAGTGCCGTGGCGTCACACAGCTCAAAGCAGCCTCCAACTCCTGGGCTTAGGCGATTCTCTTGCCTCAGCCTCCCAAGTAGCTGGGACTACAGGCGCCCGCCACAACAGCCGGCTATTTTTCTGTTTCGCAGTTCGGCTGAGGCTGGGTTTGAACCCGCCACCTTCGGTATATGGGGCCGGCAGGCGCCGCCCTTCTTAATAGTTTTGAAATGTACCATTGCATCATGCACATTAGGTGAGATCCCCCCAATACCCTCCCTCCTCCCATATTCCCCCTTCCCTCCTCTCTCTCTCTTTCCTTCTACTTTCTGGACTGTAGTTATGTTTTGCCGTTCGTATGAATGTGTAGGTGGTTGTACAATTGCTTCCTTTTAAAATTAATATTATTTTCAAATGACTTTCCCCTGATATAATACACAGTCTTCATATCTGCCATGTTAGTGAAGGGAGATTATACTATGATGTATCGTAATTGAGTTAACTGCTTCCTTGCTGTTGGACACTTCAGTTGCTCCCTGTTTTTCATTATTACAAATAGTACTGCCATGAACTTCTTTGTCCCTGGAGGCTTTTTCTTGTTTTTAATTGTTTCCTTACTAAAAATTCTAGGAAGTAAGTTATTCAGTCAAAGGATATAATCATTCTTACGGCTCTTGGTGTATATTGCCTAATGGCCATTAAAAAAAAAAGCCTAAATGTATTATAAGTTTGAATAGCTATCATTGTCGCTTGGCTTCTGAGAACATCAAGTCTCCAAGAGGTCGAGAGATGAGCCCAAAGTGTAGCCACTTACTTGCTGATAGGGTTTGTGCCTGCTGCTTCCAGACCCGTGTCCCATCTTTCTGTTGTGATACGCCAAATATTTATAACAATGTTGTTGTTAGTGACTAATAAATCTGAGTATGACCCTAGTAGGCTTATAAGTAGGCTTGTTACACCCTTAAGCATAAAGCTTGGGGTCAAGGGCATTTCTAAAAATGTACACTTAATGAGGTGTAATTGAAGGAATTAGAGCACTTTTAAAAATCTTGGTATTCCTGTTGCAGTTTCTTGTAGGGGCTGTAGGTTTCCTCTAGTGAAGCTGTTCTTGCAGCCACCCTGGCATTTACTTGGCCAGTTTAGCTGCCCCAAATAATCTGCCTGGAGTCGGAGTGTCATACTTTGTATTTGACCAAAAATGGTATTCCTGAGCTCAGTGCCCCACCTGATTCAGCGCACTTGGAAGCAGGTGATGTTGGATTCTTTCCAGAAGTCAAATCCTTCCTGGGAGGCTGAAGACTGCCAGTTCTGAGGATTCTGTTAGGAAAAAAAAAAAAAGCCTCTGCCTGTGAAGGTCATTCCCGAAGTAGACAGAACTGGTGTGAGCAGTGAACACCCTGTTGGCCCAGGCACAAGACCTTCTGACATGACCAGGTTGAAAATGAAGCAATGCTCATTCATATAAGTCCCACTCTGTCTACTTAGGAGGTTATTTTTATTATCTTCAGTTACTTCATGTTGGAAACATGGTGTAAAGCAGTGAAGACTCAGTGACAGTTTAGAGGAAGGTCTTTATGACAGTCCCTTTAGCCCAGAGCCATCCCACAGGAGTTTAATACAGGTCACATGTGTAATTTTAGTAACTAGCTACATTTTCCAGTAGCCACATTTAAAAAGTAAAAAGAGGCCAAGTAACATTGGCTCACACCTGTAATTCTAGCCCTCAGGGAGGCCAAGCTAGGAGGATCCCTGGAGCTTAGGAGTTCAAGACCAGTCTGAGTAAGAGCAAAATCAGTCTCTACTAAAAATGGAAAAATCAGCCAGCTGTTGTGTGAGGCACCTGTAGGCCCAGCTACTTGAGAGGCTGAGGCTGAGATAGGATCACTTGAGCCCAGGAATTTGAGGTTGCTGTGAGCGAGGCCGATGCCGTGGCACTCTATCTCCAGCAACAGAGTAAGACTGTCTCAAAAAAATAATAAAATAAATAAATAAAAAGTAGAAAGAAACAGGTGTATTTTTTTATTGTGGTAAAATGTATGTAACAAAACTTACCATTTTGACCATTTTTAAGTATAAAATTCCGTGGCCTTTGCAGTGTGATATAATCATCATGGCTATTTTCAGAACTTTTTCATCTTCCAAAACCAAAGCTCTGTATTCCCATTAAACATTAACTCCCCAGTTCCCCTGTCCCCTACCCCTGGTAACCTGTATTCTACTTTGTCTCTATGAGTTTGCCTACTCTAGGTATGTACCTTGTATAGGTGGAATCATACAGTGTCATTTTTTGTCTGACTTATTTTGCATACTATTTATTCACAGTTGATAATGTTTTCTTTCTTTCTTTCTTTTTTTTTTTTTTTGCAGTTTTTGGCCGGGGCTGGTTTGAATCTGCCACCTCTAGCATGTTGGGTTGGCGCCCTACTCCTTGAGCCACAGGTGCCACCCCAGTTCATAATGTTTTCAGGGTTCATCCATGTTCTAACATGCATCAGAATTTTGTGCCTTTTTTTTTTTTTTTTTTTGCAGAGACAGAGTCTCACTTTATTGCCCTCGGTAGAGTGCCGTGGCGTCACACAGCTCACAGCAACCTCCAACCCCTGGGCTCAGACAATTCTCCTGCCTCAGCCTCCTGAGTGGCTGGGACCACAGGCGCCCACCACAACGCCCGGCTGTTTTTTTGTTTTGTTGCTGTTTGGCTGGGGTTGGGTTTGAACTCAGTACCCTCTGTATGTGGGGCCGGTGCCCTACCCACTGAGCCACAGGCCTCGCCCCAGAATTTCATGCCTTTTTAAGGCTAATAGTTCATTGTACATATATGCTACATTTGTATGTCCATTCATGTGCTGATGAACTCTTAGTTGTTTCCGGTATCTCAGTCCTTGCTGTAATTCTTCTGGGTATATACTGGGAGTGGATTTTCTAGGTCCTATGATAATTCTATTTTTTTTTTTGAGATGGAATCTCATTATGTTGCCCTCAGTAGAGTGCTGTGGCATCGCAGCTCACAGCAACCTCAAACTCTTGGGCTTGAGCAATTCTCTTTCCTCCGCCTCCCAAGTAGCTGGGACGACAGGCCCCCACCACAATGCCCGGCTATTTTTTTTTTTATTGTTGCAGTTGTTTAGTTGGCCCAGATCCGGTTCGAACCCACCACCCTTGGTATATGTAGCTGGCACCGTAACCAATGTGCTACAGGCGCTGAGCTGATAATTCTATTTTAACTTTTTTGAGGAACCCCTAAAATAATTCAGGGGCTATACCATTTTACATTTCGGCCAATAGTATGTGAATAATTCCTTCAGATCCTTACCAACACTTATTTTCCTTTATCAGTGACCATCCTTGTCACTTCACTGTATGCAGTGGTGCCTCCTTGTTTGTTTTTTTGAGACAGAATCCTGCTCACTCTGTTACTGCAGGCTAAGGTGCCATGGCTTCAGCCTAGCTCACAGCAGCCTCAAACTTACAGATTTAAGTAATCCTCTTGCCTCAGCTTCCCAAGTACCTGGAACTATAGGTACCCACCACATGGTCTGGCTAATTTTTTCTATTTTTAGTAGAGATGGGGGCTCACTCTTGCTCAGGCTGGTCTTTGAACTCCTCTGATCTCAAATGATCCTCCCACCCCAGTCCCCCAGAGTGCTAGGATTACAGCAATGAGCCACTGTGCCTAGGCCAAAGAAAAAGTTGTTAGGGTTTTGATTTGCATTTCCTAACAATTCATGATGCTGAGCATCTTCTCATGTGCTTGTTGGCCATTTCTATCTCTTTTTTGGAGCTCTACATATACACAAATGTATGTATGCAAATATATTCAGGACATACTTGAATGGGTCTATTGTCTATTCAAGTCCTTTGTCCATTTTTAATTGGGTTCTGGTTTTTGTTGTATTGTGTTATTTTTAATTTTTTTAAGAGATAAAATCTTGCTCTGTTGCGTAAGCTGGAGTGTATTGGCATGATCACAGCTCACTACAACCTCAAACTCCTGGGTTCAAGCAGTTGACCCATCTCAGCCTTTTGAGCAGCTAGGACTATAGGCTAATGCCACTACACCCAGCTAATTTTTTTATTTTTTATAGAGATGGGGGTGTCGCTATTGCCCAGGCTGGTCTTGAAATCCTGGCCTCCTGCCTTGGCCTTCCAACGTGCTGGGATTATAAGTGTAAGCCACTACACCCAGCCCCTTGTAGTTCTTCATATATTCTGGGTACTAAATGCTTATCATTTAAAAATATCTTCTTTCATTTTCCGTGTTGTCTTTTTACTCTCTCGAAGATGTCCTATTAAGCATAAAAGTTTAATTTCATGTGAAGTGTAATTTATATTTTCTTTTGTTGCCTATGCTTTGATGTCATAAACAAGAAATCATCACAAACTTTAATGTCATGAACATTTCCCCTGATTCTTTTCTAAGTATCCAACTTCATTCCTTTGAATGTGAATATCTAGTTTTCCCAGACTATTTGAAAAGACTGTTTTTTCCCTAGGAATGGTCTTGGTACCCTTATTTGAAAGTCAGTTGACTATGGCTTGGTGCCCATAGCTCAGTGGTTAGGGCTTATACCAGGGCTGGATGGTTCTAACCCGGCCCAGGCCTGCTAAACAGCAATGACAACAACAACAACAACAAAACAGCCGGGCATTGTGGCAGGCGCCTATAGTCCCAGCTACTTAGGAGGCTGAGGCAAGACAATTGCTTAAGCCTGGAGTTTGAGGTTGCTGTGAGCTGTGACGCCATGGTACCCTACTGAGGGTGACATAGTAAGACTATCTCAAAAAAAAAAAAAAAAAAAAAGAAAGTCCATTGACCACATATGTAGTGATTATTTCTGAACTCACTGTGTACTGATCTTGATGCCCCACCTCGGAGCCTCCATACTTGCCTTTCTCTTTGTCTGGAATGTGCTTCCCTCAGGTATAGGCAGGGCTCACTCTCTTACCGCACATCCCCACCATTTAATTTCCATCTCTGTACTTCAGAGAGGCCCTGCCTGTCACCCTGTACACAAGAACATGGTGCTTTTCTTACATTTTTTCCAAAAGAATTATCACTGCCTGGCACATCACGTCTCGGTGTGCTCATTGTCTGCCTCTGTCCTGAGCACATGGACCCCAGGCGAGCGGGGGTTTGCTGTTCTTCTCACTCTTCTGTGCTTGGTGTTCCGTAAATATTTGTCACACGAGTGACTGGATGACAAATAAATGAATAAACAAAGCCTGGAACACAGCCGACCTTCAGTAAATGTGTGTTTGAGATTCTTGCTAAAATGTTTCCTTTTGCATTTGCTTATTTATTTTCCTTATCACTAGAAATCATCAAACATATAAAAAAGTTGAAAGAATGGTTCAGTGACTCTCCATGTAAGTTCTGTCAGATTCCGAAATTGTTAACATTTCACCACAGTTGCTTTGTATTCTTGCATATGTGTGTGTGCATTAAAGTCAGTTGTGGAAACATGACACTTGACCCTTTGCATTTGCTAGTTGGCTTTGGAGAGTGGAGAATCAGAAGAGACTTCAGGCAGCAGGGGGCTTGGGCCATGGCCTCTGACCTGGACTTCTCACCTCCCGAGGTGCCTGAGCCTACTTTTCTGGAGAACCTGCTACGGTATGGACTCTTCCTGGGGGCCATCTTCCAGCTTATCTGTGTGCTGGCCATCATCGTACCCATCCCCAAGTCCCATGAGGTGGTAAGTCCTTTCTTGGGAGCTTCAGCTCCTCTGAACGCAGGTTGGGCTCTGGGTCCTAACCAGAGATACCACCACAATCAAGACCAGCAGGGCCTTCTTGATTTCGTGTGTGCCCCCAAATTCCCACCTGTGAGATTGACCCACACAGTTACTATGTTATTTGTTCACACATCAGTTAAGCAGATTTTTTTTTTTCGTGCTTACTACGTGTCAGACTCTGCTGAAAGATGTAGTATCTGCCCTCAGGGAGCTTCCGATCCTTGGGCGGAAAGGCAGATTCGGAAAGAATACCCACATGTGCTCCCCATGAGAGGGAGCAGTGAGGGGGAATAACGAGGAGGGCCTGATCTTCCCCTGGGGCAGGGGCTGGGTTGTCCACCCAGCTGAGGAGGCTGAGCAGGCTTCTGCCAGGTGAAGTGGGCAAGGGGACCTGAGGGTAAAGGAATGGGCTAGTTCAAGGGGGTGAATGTAGTTGTATGTGGCTGGAGCACAGAGGGGACTTCGTAGGAGACAGCCAGAGGTGTGGCCAAGACCAGTAGGGTTTTAAGAGAATGACATTGTTAGATTTGCTTTTTTGTTGTTTTGACTCTTGTTCTCTAAGTGTCTTTATTCTGTAACTATATACCCTCCTTCCACCCACTTTCTTACACTCCATGCCCCCATTTTCTCATGATATTGATTTTTTGGAGAAAGTAGGTCATTCGTCATCTGTGATATACACATCCCGGGGTTTGGCTGATTTCTTCTTTATGGTGTCATTTAATGTGTTTGTCTGTTCCCCATATTTCCTGTCAACTGAATGTTCCATCTAGAGCAGTGTTTTTCAACCTCTTTTATCTCAAAGCACACTTGAACTTATAGTTAAACCTCCATGGCACACTTAAATTATGTTGATCAAAAAGAGGAGTTAAAAAAAGAATATACTTACTGTGCTTTGAACTTTTTTTGAAAACAATTTAATTAATGATCTTTAAAAATTTTTGTGGTGCACCTAAGATACTCTCAGGACACACCAATTAAAAATCACTGCTTTGGCTCGGCGCCTGTGGCTCAACAGGCTAAGGCGCCAGCCACGTACACCTAAGCTGGCGGGTTCGAATCCAGCCCGGGCCCGCCAAACAACAATGATGGCTGCAACCAAAAAATGGCC
>CAUYRH010084371.1:0-21355 GCA_963574655.1 Perodicticus potto
GAAAAAATGTTCATCATCCCTAATTATTAGAGAAATGCAAATCAAAACCACCATGGGATACCATCTAACCCCAGTGAGAATGGCCCACATCACAAAATCTCAAAACTGCAGATGCTGGTGTGGATGTGGAGAGAAGGGAACACTTTTACACTGCTGGTGGGACTGCAAACTGATACAACTTTTTTGGAAGTAAGTATGGAGAACTCTCAAAGAACTCAAGCTAGACCTCCCATTTGACCCTGCAATCCCATTACTGGGCATCTACCCAGAAGGAAAAAAATCCTCTTATCATAAGGACACTTGCACTAGACTGTTTATTGCAGCTCAATTTACAATCGCCAAAATGTGGAAACAACCTAAATGCCCACCAACCCAGGAATGGATTAACAAGCTGTGGTATATGTACATACTATGGAATACTATTCAGCCATTTAAAAAATGGAGACTTTACAGCCTTTGTATTAACCTGGATGGAAGTGGAACACAATATTCTTAGTAAAGCATCACAAGAATGGAGAAGCATGAATCCCATGTACTCAATTTTTTTTTTTTTTTTTGAGACAGAGCCTCAAGCTGTCACCCTGGATAGAGTGCCCTGGCATCACAGCTCACAGCAACCTCCAATTCCTGGGCTCAAGCGAGTCTCCTGTCTCTGCCTCCAAGTAGCTGGGACAACAAGCATCCGCCACAACGTTTGGCCATTTTTTGGTTGCAGCTGTCATTGTTGTTTGGCAGGCCTGGGCTGGATTCAAACCCACCAGCTCAGGTGTACGTGGCTGGTACCTCAGCCCGTTGAGCCACAGGTTCCGAGCCCATGTTCTCAATTTTGATATGAGGACAATTAATGACAATGACACCGTGGGGGTGGGGGAAGGTGAGAGCAGAGAGAGAAAGCATGAGGGAGGGGTGGGGAAAGGAAGAGCAGAGAGAGGGAAGGAGCCAGGGAGGTGGGGTCTTGGTGTGTGCCACACCTTTTGGGGGCAAAACAGGATTGTAAGAGGGACTTACGCAATCAGTGTAACCTGGTTTCTTGTACCCTCAATGAATCCCCAACAATAAAAAAAAAATTAAAAAGAAAGAGTATGAGGTTGCTCTGAGCTATGACACAATGGCACTCTACCGAAGGGGACAAAGTGAGACTCTGTCATAAAAAAAAAAAAAAGGCTCTGGTCAGCACCTGTGCCTAAGTGGGTGGGGTACTGGACCCATATACCGAGGGTGGTGGGTTTGAACCCAGCCATGGCCAAACTGCAACAACAACAACAAAAAATATCTGGGCATTGTGGAAGGCTCCTATAGTCTCAGCTACTCGGGAGCTGAGGCAAGAGAATCGCCTAAGCCCAGGAATTGGAGGTTGCTGTGAGCTGTGACGCCACAGCACTCTACCAAGGGCAATAAAGTGAGACTCTGTCTCTAAAAAAAAAATAAAAAGGCTCTGTGCCCATAGCACAGTGGTTATGGTGCCAGCCACATACACGGTACACTGAGGCCGGTGGGTTCAAACCCGGCCTGGGCCTGCTAAACAACAATGACAACTGCAACGAAAAATAGCTGGGCATCGTGGCAGGCACCCGTAGTCCCAGCTAATTGGGAGGCTTTGGCAAGAGAATAGATTAAGCCCAAGAGTTTGACATCGCTGTGAGCTGTGACATGACCGCACTCTACCAAGGGTGAAATAGTGACACTCTGTCTAAAACAAAAAAAATTGTTTTTCTTACTGCAAAAGTGGTAAGTATTCAATACACAACGTTTATTTTTATTTATTTATTTATTTATTTTTAGAGAGAGTGTCTCACTTTGTCACCCTCAGTTCAGTACAGTGCCGTGGCGTCACAGCTCATAGCAACCTCCATGCAATCACACGGGACCCCTCTCTCAGAAGGAGTTTAATGCTCAGCTGCCACCATTTTGAAATTCTTGGTTTTATCTTTGACAGGGTTGTGTAATTGAAGTCTATAGGACAATGGAACAGAGGAGACACCTGCAATGTGCTGCAGTGCCTTGCTGCCTCATTTTCATGTAGCATATTGATACCCCAAGGGCACAGAATTCTGATGGACTCATTATAAATGGTTCATTAAGACTCAAAGCAAAGGCTCGGCGCCTGTGGCTCCGGCAGCTAAGCCGTGAGCCATGTACACCTGAGCTGGCGGGTTCGAATCCAGCCCGGGCCGCCAAACAACAATGACGGCTGCAACCAAAAAATGGCCAGGCGTTGTGGTGGGCGCCTGTAGTCCTAGCTACTTGCGGGGTGGAGGCAGGAGACTCGCTTGAGCCCAGGAATTGGAGGTTGCTGTGAGCAGTGATGCTACAGCACTCTATCCAGGGTGACAGCTTGAGGCTCTGTCTCAAAAAAAAAAAAAAAAGAGAGAAGAAGACTGGAACCTTCACCAAAATGACTAAGTCACAATGGATCTGCCTTCATAATTGGGTTAGTGCTCTTATTTATTTGTTTGTTTATTTATATAAACGTGGTCTCACTTTGTCACTCAAGCTGGAGTGCAGGGGCACTACCATAACTCACTGTAGCCTCCAACTCACTATCCTCCTGCCTTAGCCTCCTGAAATGCTGGAGTTAACATGTGCAAGCCTCTGTGCTCAATCCCTAGTAGATTTGTGCTTTTATAACAGGTAGAAAGGAATGTCTGTGTGCCTTTGCCCTTCTGCTATGGGAGCCCAGTAATAAGGTGCCATCCTGGAAGCAGAGAGTGAGGCTTCACCAGACACTGATTCTGCTGGTGCCTTGATCTTGGACTTCCCAGTCTCCTGAACTGCGACAAATACATTTCTGTTCTTCTAAATTACCCAGTCTATCTGGGTGAGGTGGCTCTCACCTGTAATCCTAGCACTCTAGGAGGCTGAGGCAGGTGGATAGCTTGAGCTCGTGAGTTGGAGACCAGCCTGAGCCAGAGCGGGACCTTATCTCTAAAAATAGCCGGGTGCCTGTAGTCTGAACTACTCCAGAGGCTGAGGCAAGGGGATCACTTGAGCCCAAGAGTTTGAGGTTGCTGTGAGCTATAATGCCATAGCACTCTACTGAGGTGACAAAGTGAGATCCTGTCTCAAAAATAAATAAATAAACAAATAAATAAATAGCCCTGTCTTGGGTATTATGTTATTATTAGCATGAATGGACTAAAATAATGGGTTACTGTAAGTGGAGATCATTGACAGCCCAGTGGCTATGCTTTCTGTTGGAATTAAAACTTGCTTTGAGGCTCGGCGCCTGTGGCTCAACAGGCTAAGGTGCCAGCCACGTACACCTGAGCTGGCGGGTTTGAATCCAGCCCCGGTCCGCCAAACAACAATGGTGGCTGCAACCTAAAAATGGCTGGGTGTTGTGGCGGGCGCCTATAGTCCCAGCTACTCGGGAGGCAGAGGAAGGAGACTCACTTGAGCCCAGGAACTGGAAGTTGCTGTGAGCTGTGATGCCACAGCACTGTATCCAGGGTGACAGCTTGAGGCTCTGTCTGAAAAAAAAAAAAAAAAAACTTGCTTTGAACACAGAAAGAAGGCAATGGATTCTAAGAAACATGAATGAACAAGGAACCTTATCATATATACATATATATATGTATTTTTTTTTTTTTTACCCCTGTGTGCCTTCCCTGTACTTGCCAACCGCTTATGCTGAAAAGGACAGCAGGAGGAAAAGAAAATGTAGAGCAAACCGTAGTTCCTTTTTCTTTCAGTCCTTCCTTACTCAAACTGTAAGCAGAAGGTGAAGAGCATTGGTAGAATGTGATGTTATCAGCCCGGCACGGTGGCTTACACCTGTAATCCTAACACTTAAGGAAACTGAGGCAGGAAGATTCCTTGGGCTCAGGAGTTCAAGACCAGCCTGAGCAAGAGTGAGACCCAGTCTCTAAAAGAGAAGAAAAAATTAGCTGACTGTTGTGGTGGGCTCTTGTTTGAATTAACAGCAGAGAGGTTGCATTTCTCCAATAATTTTCTTTCTTTTTTTTTTTTTTGAGACACAGTTTCACTTTGTCACCCTTCAGTAGAGTGCAGTGTTGTCATAGCTCACAGCAATCTCAAAAATCTCAAACTCATGGGCTCAACTGATGCTCCTGCCTCAGTCCCGTTGTGGCGGGTGCCTGTAGTCCCAGTTACTTGGGAGGCAGAGGCAGGAGATTCGCTTGAGCCCAGGAATTGGAGGTTGCTGTGAGCTATGATGCCACAGCACTCTATCCAGGGTGATAGCTTGAGGCTCTGTCTCAAAAAAAAAAAAAAAATTAGGCTCAGCGCCTGTGGCTCACCTGGCTAAGGCGCCAGCCACATACACCTGAGCTGGCGGGTTTGAATCCAGCCCAGGCCTGCCAAACAATGACGGCTGCAACCAAAAAATGGCCGGGCGTTGTGGCAGGCACCTGTAGTCCCAGCTACTTGGGAGGCAGAGGCAAGAGACTCGCTTGAGCCCAGGAGTTAGAGGTTGCTGTGAGCTGTGATGCAATAGCACTCTATCCAGGGTGACAGCTTGAGGCTCTGTCTCAAAAAAAAAAAAAAAAAACAGTTGAGCTTGGTTTTTTACAGCATTTCCACTATTTCAGGAAACATAAAATATATACGCATATATAAGTTACAAGATGTAGCTTTGGTGTAAATCATGTAAATTTGGTGATTCCACAAATGAGTTAAATTCTCTTATATTTGTATTGGATACTGGCATAGCATAATATAAACATTAATGGTGAAAATGTATGCTAATAACTTACATTCTAACTTTTCTTTACTTAGAACGAACTTGAATAGCAAATACTGAATAAAAAAACTCCCTAAGTCCAGAGAGAGATCTAAGAAGTAAGGAAAAAAGTTTTCTATGTTAATACTTTCTCTTTTTTTTTTGAGCCAAGTCTTGCTTTCTTAAACACAGTTCTCTCATATTACACCTGTTAGTAACTTTCTAGTGTAATTACACGTCAGCACTTCAGGGAGGAGGAGGTGAGGCATAGAATGTAGGTCAATGCGTACAAATGCAGCAAGCCTTACACGTGCCGTGTTCTTTTCAGAGTTGTCTGTTAGTCCTGATTACAACAGGTCTGGTTTCCATGCTTATTTGCACAATACTTACCTTAAGATTTTGTGATTGGGAAGTTATCTGCCTCATCAGAATCATTATGGAGGATCCGAGTGGGATACATTTGTATGGTGAACTGTGCAATCATCTAAATAGCAATAAATAGCATAGTGCATTTGAAACAGACATGAAGGGAGTTTCTCCGAGATGATGTGTATGGAGAGCATTTTCACTATTGCTGAATGTGAATGATTAGAAAGAAATACTTTTCTATCACTATAACAGTATTCTGATATTGCCTACACAATTAAAATGATCACCTATATAACCTATATCAGCTGTGTTTTCTTGGTATCATATTGTAAAACATAGCTTTTAAAAATGCTTATAACAGAGTATATGTGACATTAATATGCCTAAAGATTAAAATGTAATGATAAGATTTAAAAAATCAGTACATATATTTCTGTCGCATTAAACTCTTGTAGCCAAGTAAAACTTAGAGCAATGTCAAGCAAATGTAACACTAAACAATCCCGCAGGACAACTGTTGGAGAGCCTGCTGTACTTAGCACAGAGGGGCGCTCACATCTCCGTCACATCCCAAACCCTCAGGTGGTAGGAGTCTGGGCCATGCCCTCCCGGGCAGGCCGTGAGGGGTGATTTCATGCGTGCTTGTGTGTAGTGTGTTTGTGAGTGTGTATGTGTATGTGGGGATGTGTGTGTGTGTGTGTGTGTGTGTAAAGTCCGTGTTTGTATACATGTGTTAGTTGCATGTATATGTATGCATGTTTGAGTGTGTTTGTGTTGCATTGTGTGTGTGTGTTTATGTGTGCATGAATTTATATGTAGACAGTGTGTACGTGTATGTTTGCGTGGACGTGTATATGCTACCACAGCAGCAGACAGCCACGGGCAGAGGATGAGGCAGGAGTGGTGAACGGCTGTCCCTGCACTGTGCTATCTGACAAATGTGCCTGACTCAGCCACCTGGCTTGGTGGGTGGTAGAGGACAGGACAGGCCATTCAGGGAGGAAAATGCATTAGAAATGCGTGTTGCCCCTTCCAACCTAGCCTCACTGACCTTATCTCTTTTCTTCTTTTTATGAGACAGTCTCACTTTGTCACCCTCAGTAGAGTGCAGTGGCATCACAGCTCACAGCAACCTAAAACTCTTGGGCTTAAACAATTCTCTTGCCTCAGCCTCCCATATAGCTGGGACTACAGGCGCCCACCACAACACCTGGCTATTTTTATTTTTTGGTTGTAGTTGTCATTGTTGTTTGCCAGGCCCTGGCTGGATTCGAACTCACAGCTCTGGTGTAGGTGGCCAGCGCCCTAGCTGCTGAGCTACAGGCACTGAGCCGCCCGACCTTATTTCTACACACCCCTAAGTTACTAAAGCAGGTTCCACTGAAGATGTCTCCTATCCTATGCATGGGCTTTATTCATCCTTTGAACAAGCATATTCTGAGCACTTTGTAACTGCCACCAACTGAGGCACCACAGAACTATTTCTTTTTCTCTTAAAAACTCTGTATTGAAAAAAATAAATTAAAAAAAAACCTCTTTGTTGGCCTGGACTCTATGATCCTGCCTGAGATATTTATGGACAAACATCACTGGAGTTTGACCGATGCCCATAAGCCATGCAGAGCTGTGGAAACCCCGACCAATTTGAACAGAGTGGTGCTTTGGGCTCAGGTGAGCTGAGCTCACTCTGGCTCCCAGTCAAAGCAGAAGGGTGGACACAGAGCAGGGAAAGGGGCATCCGACCCGAGCAGTGTGGGCCTCCTTCCCGACACTGAGCTTGCTTTTGTCACTGGTTCATTCTAGGACAGGCTCATATTCCATGGCCTCTTGAATAGCCCTGAAGGCTGCCCTGTGCAGTGCAGCACAGGGCTGGGGGACAGGGCCAGATGCCAGAGTAGAGCTGGCCTTGGTAAGGTGGGACCTCCCTAGAGCAAAGGATGCTGAAAACCTGTGCCCGGTGGAGGGGCAGCTCAGGGCCAGGGTCCTCAGCACCCTCAGAAGCAGGTGTCCTTACTGCCAGTTCTCCCTTTGAACTTTCTAAAGATATGAAGGGAAGTCTCCGTTTTTATGAGTTCTTCTTCCATCAGAGGAAGCTATGTGCAGGAGGTCAATTAGAGGCAAGGGTCAGAGGCTGCGCCTGAGCAGGGCTTGCTGCAGCCCGCCAAGGAAAGGCATGGCCTGGGCGCCAGGGCCCTGATCTAGAGGGCTGGGGCAGGGCGCCTGGACAAAGGCAGGAAGCTACTCCAAGGCATCTCATTTGGCAGGAGTCCACTTTGACCCCCTTTGCTGCAGAATTCTGAAAGATAATGGATTAGTACGGCAGTGTTATGGGAAACATGTGAGTAGCACCAGCAACAGTTCTGGGTGGGGGGAGGAGATGGCTGGGTCTTTCCTTCCAGCAGGGCCCACTCCCAAGGGCTGCCATGTTCACATCCTAGAGCTACACAGCTCTCTCACAGGGATCCATGCCAAGATTAATAATTCTGTGTTACATCCCACAAGGTGATCAACCCTCCCGGTGTGCCAGGATTTAGGGGCTTCCTGGAATGCAGGATTATCAGGGATAAAACCAGGACAGGCTGATTACCCTGCACAAATTGCCCCATCCCTCCCTCCATGAAGGGACCCATGCCTTCAAAAGAAACAAACTAAGCTACCCCTATAGACAGAAGGCATCGAGACCAGCCCTCCAGCTGCAAGACAGACCCAGCCTTGTTTGAAGCTTATGGAGCTTTCCAGACCTGTTCCCAACCACACCACAAGGGTCAACCCAGACCTGAATGGTCACCCAAGCTGAGCCAAGCCAAGCTTTGGCGCTGAGCCTCACTTCCTCTGACCCAGCTGGGGCTTCACCCTCATTCTACCCAACTTACCTCCTGTGGGCTCCCAGGTCCCTAGTATGGCCCTGCTCACAGCTGCCCAGTTAGCTGTCCAGGTGTGCAAGGATGCATGCCACCCAGGGTAAGCTCCATGTGGCATCACCAGTTTTGTGCATCAGGTATGAAGAATGCTGTTCTGGAGTTTTATTCTTCTGGATATTTCTGAGCCCTGGAAGAGTAGAACAGGGGTGGAAGTCACTGTAGCAAGTGGCTTGTGGCTAATTTTGCTTCAAGTGACCAAGTGAAGAGGGGAGGTTTATAGAATGCTTCTGAAATGCTAAGGGGAAGTGGGAATGGGCTCTCCTGGACTCCCCTCTGGGCCATCCTAGCCCCATATGTGGAGCCTTCCCCATACCTCAGATGGTCATGGGGCTTGGATACAGAGAAATACAGAGGAGAGGAGGGCAAGTAGAGCTGGGATGGAGAGGTGAAGGAGAGAGGAAAGATGACCTTGAAATTGCCTCAGTTCCTGCTGAGTAATGATGCTTGCCATTTCATAAGTACCCTGGCACCTAAAATCTCTGCATCTATCAGCCGCAAGGTGACTCACTGGGTTCTACCCCATTATTACATAGAAAGAAACTGCCTGGGGGAGGTTAAGCAAGGAGGTATGTCTGACTGCAAGGCTGCAGCAGCTATAATATACAGCTTTACATCTTTTAAACTTCTGTTTGCATAGTACAAGGTGACTCTCCACGCCAAGGAAGTTTTCCATCCTCCCAGTGGAAGGATCTGTTGAGCCTCACTTGGGGGAACCATCTAGCAAGGCCAAGACCCTCGCAGGCAGCTGACGCGCGCCCCCTGCCGGCCTCTTGGGAGCGCTCGCGTAACGCTGGGCCACCGGGGCGCTCGGCAAGGGAACAAAGGCAGCCGTGCTGTGGCTGGAAGTTCTTGGAGAACGGAATTCTGGTGGCATGGGAGGGAAGGGAGGACGGACTCCACCTGCCTGGTTTCTTAAAGCAATGCTGAGAGAATCCTTCTAAAATGCAACTGGTCTTTCAAATTGAAAAGTTGCAATGGCAGGTAAATTGTACTCAGCCTGAATTCAGAAAGGAAAGATAAGAAATGAGATCCAATCTTTGACTAAAAACAAAAACAAGAACCAGAACCATACACACACAGAAAATCTTAGCAAAGAAAACATTTGAATGCTTATTTTATGCCTGCCACCATTCTAAGAGCTTTGCCTTTATTAACTCATTTAATCTTCACAGCAATCCTATAAGAGAATATTAATTTATCAGATGTGGAAAATGGTTGTACAAAGCTGCACAGCTAGAAGGTAGCCGAGCCAGGACAGACACAGTAGGCAAAAGGCATGTGCGAGACAGGTGATAAGCTGAGTTACCAGAACTGTTTCAGATATCAGATGTTTTCAAATTTTGTAATATTTGCATATATATAATGAGATATCTTGGGAATGGCACCCAAGTCTAAAGAGGAAATTTACTTACACACATCGCTACAGTTAATTTTACGTAATATTTTAAATAATTTTGTGCATGAAACAAAGTTGTAACTGTGACCTGCCACATGAAGTCAGGTTTGGAGTTTTCTACTTGTGATGTCAGTGCTCAGAAAGGTTCAGGTTTTGAAGTTTGGGATTAGGGACGCTCACCTTTTATACACTGAGGTAACAGATAATACTCTTCCCTGCACATGTGACATGGCAGTGTTCTCCGGGAGTGATGAGATATTTGATCTGTCTGTTGCTCCTATTTCATTCCTATCCCCCACAAACCAAAACAAACAAACCAAGCAAACATAAGCCCAATGGCCAAGACTGTTCGTGACGGGCCATAGCACAGAAGCCCAACTGGCTCCCCCTCCCAGCCGTGGAACTCTGTCCCTTCTACCATGAAAAATGTTACCTCACCTCCTGAGCTAAGCAGCCACAGAGACCCAGTGGGCAGGGGAAAGAACCTTAGGTTTGGGGCTACTTCTCTATAAGTTATTTTTTTGTGGTTTTAAAAGGAATTTGGCATTGCAAGGAAGACAAGAATGCAAACTGGCTGAGGTACAAAGACACCTGAATCTTATTCCTCAGATGCTAAGACCCACTGGGAGGTCAAATTTCCCACTTTGTTCTCTGCTACAAGACGCCATTGTGCCTACTTGCCTAACACAGGATTTTTCAACCTTTTTTATCTCATGGCACACTTGAACTTGTAGTTAAACTTCTGCGACACACTTAAATTATGTTGATCAAAAACAAAAGAGTAAAAAAAAGCATATACTTACTGTACTTTGAATGTCTTAAAAATCATTTAATTAATGATCTTTAACATTTTTTGCAGCACACCGGTTGAAAATTACTGCCCTAACAGACGTAAATGAGTTACAGAGCCAGTTTCCTATAGCTGACCTTGAGTTGACTCCTGCTTCTTCCCTAAAACCTAAAGCCTGGTGAGCATGGAAATGAAAAAAACAAAAGTAGGTCAGTGCCTGTGGCTCAAAGGAGTAGGGCGCTGGTCCTGTATGCCAGAGGTGGCGGGTTCAAACCTAGCCCTGGCCAAAAACAGCAAAAACAAAGAAAAGTAGAGGTGTGTCTCCTGGTGTCAAGGCACTGAAGACCCTGGACCCCCAAGTCTCTACCCCAGCTAGAGGGAGGATTTGGGAACTGGGGTAGGAAGTAGGGGGTGGCAGTGGAAACCTTAAAACTGGAAACTGTCCTGGGGATCTTGGCAGGACTTTAGTCCTCACATCTGCCTTCAAACAGACAGACTTCAGCTGACCTTCTGACAGTGTCCCCAGTATTACGCAAGGGCAGAGTTAAGTTTTTGGCAGGCTGGACGACAGAAGTGCCAGGGACATTCTATTAACAAAGCACAAAGGATAGAAGGAAGGAACAGACCATTCCTGTGCACTGTTCAGACTGCGCTTCATTGTGTTTATCCAACACGACAGAATTTGTTTCATTAAAAACTCCCTCATCACCATGACTGTCAAAAGTCAAATCACTCCAAAAACCAGAATGTGAGCCCCACCATGGAGCAAGGATTCTGTGGCTGTGCCATCAGGGAGTGGAGCCTAACCCCCATGAGTCTGCAAGCTGAGGGGAAGACAGACCGTTTGCCAATATCCTGCCCATTCAAGGACTTGCTCCTTTTCACATCTGAGCAAAGCAAATGGGGAGTGGGGGGAGGCCTCCAGAAACCAGCTGGAAGGAAGTCTGCTGAGGCTCCAGTGTCACTGATTTATGGAAGCTTTTCAGGGCCAGAATGACACCATCCACCTACCTCCGGCTAATTTATATTCTTGGGGCTTTAAATCATGGTGACAGCCTGCCAGGCTCTCTGACCCATCAAGGGCTTCCAGGGCCCTGCAGGTGGGAGAGCCTCACACGGACCTCACAGCTGCACTGCAGGCTCGGCCCGGCTACCCCAAACACACCCTTAGCCCCGCGCTGCTCTCCTGCCTCTGCTCACCCAGATACTCAGCAGAGCAGCAACCTTCTTTTCACTGACTTAGAAGTTCTCTTAACTGAAAAAATTATAGAAGTTAGAAATAATGATGACATTATGACTCACCCCTACCTCCTAAGCTTCAAAGCACTAGCTACTATAAACAGAATAAATGGTAAATCAGTAAGATACCTAAATTCCTTTGTTAAACAAATTCTACCACACCACTTAAATCTTGCTGGACTACAGGAATTTTTTAATTGCCCAAAGCATCTGAGCACCCATTTTTTTACCCCACTTTTACCTGTTAGACCAAATTTTTGAAGTGTACTGCCTCTTGCAAAACAAAAAAAGAAAAGAAAAGAAAAGAGAGAGAGAGAAAAGGAAAGGGAAAGGAAAGGAAAGGAAAAGAAAGGAAAAAGAAAAAGAAGGCCCACAGCACACTAGAAAGCCTGACTATTTGGAGGATGGTGGGATCCACACCTACAGTGCATAATGCAAGGGTACGTGTCGGATCTATTAAGTACAGAGTATAAATCTCTTAACACAATAAGTAAACGAGATGAGGTCTGTATTCACCAGTATGATGTAAGCATTCCTACTTCTATAAGAAATCAGCACATTGTACCCCATAAATGCATTAATGTGTACATGATCTATGTGTTTATGATTTAATAAAAAACATTTTTTTTTAAGTATAAAAAAAGGGCATTGCCTATGCTTAGTGGGTAGTGCGCTGGCTCCATATACGGAGGGTGGTGGGTTTGAACCTGGCCCCAGTCTAACTGAAACCAAAAAAATAGCCGGGCGTTGTGGCAGGTGCCTGTAGTCCCAGCTACTTGGGAGGCTGAGGCAAGAGAATTGCTTAAACCGAAGAGTTGGAGGTTGCTGTGAGCTGTGTGATGCCACAGCACTCTACTGAGGGTGACATAGTGAGACTTTGTCTCTAAAAAAAAAAAAAAAAAAAGAACACAGAAAAAGTATTAAAAAAAAGAAAGAAAGAATAGAAAAGAAAAGAAAAAAGAGAAAATGCAAGTAGAAACAGAAATTAGATAGGAAATGAAAACCAAGCTGGCTAGAAATTAGAAAAAGGCCTTACAAAGCAATGTGACAAGGAAGGGGGAAACGTGAGGGTAATTCCTTCCCTTGACATCAGAGCCGTGCCCACAGCTAAAGTTAGTGTGAGCCACCAAACATTTATTATGCTCCCACTACATTCCCAGCCTTGTATTGGGAATTAGAGGTCACTTCTGAGTTTATCTGAGCTCTTCTAGAAAAAGAACTCTATATTCATTAATTTAAATCATCCAGATTGCTATGTGGCTTTTCCTGCTTGTGACAGAAGGGTTCTTCTGCTTTTGACACATGGAGGCCAGAGGTGTGCTGTGATCCACAGATTCGACTCAGACAAAACATTTAGGGGCCTGGCTCTTGGCTGGGATGTGCCCTAACTTGCTTTATGTACAATGAGCTGTCACATCCCTGTTTTCTCTAAAACTCCAAACAGGAAGCCAGTGCTGTGAGGGACTTCACAGGACACAGTGGGGAGCCTGCTTCCTGGGAGCAGGTTGTCTGCGGAAAGTGCTGCAAGTTTGTGCACTGGGGAGTTTGGCTCTGAGTTTTATTCTCAGACAATCAAGGCAGTAGTTGGGATGGGTGGCCCAGTAGAAAAAGGGAGCTGATTAGAACTTTCTGAATTTATATTCTACTTGGGGAAATACACATTTGAATAGTTGACAGCTCCAAAACGCTAATGATTGTCTGCACTATTGGAATTAGTAAGAGAAACATCGAAGCAGGAATAATTAAATGACAGTGTGGGACTTCAGACAAAACAGAAGACAGCATGAGAAGGCATGGGCTTGGTCTTTGGGGGAATGGGGCCAAGGCAAAGGAATTGCTGCCATAGTGCTGCGTTCCCTACGAGCAAAGACCCAGCGTGACAATGAGCCAGTGGGGTTCTCAGGACAGTGAGTGAGCCAGTGGTGAGCAGAGGTGAGGACTGAGGACACACAAAGGGGACGTGAAGATCGTACTAACTTTTTTACAAGTGTTACTCTGGTATCAAAGCATGGGAAGGGTAAGAACAAAGAAAGAAGGCAGGCAGAGAATACTGCTAGGAGGCCCCTAACATCGACTACTGCAGATCTGGAGACAGGCAGCACGGGGTAATGCAAGATAGACTTTGACATCCTAAAAGGTGAGATTTAGTATCTGGGAGACCACAGGAGACAGGAGGAGAGCAGATGATGCAGACGCTCAGAGCTTTCCTGTGTCTCATGACACCGGGGTTGCTCACAGGAGCTTTCCTAGCCAGCAACGTCGTGGCGTCCAAATTCTCCTTTCAAATCAGAATCTGATTCCTACAAGTGAGCAAAGGCCTATGAGACAAAGTCCCTGGAAAGGAGGGGAGGCTGTTTACATCAGGATAAGTTTCAGGTGCTCTGCAGAGACTGAGCAATCACCACACTCACACAAGGCAGACGACCGGCTCTCTCATAGTCGCCCAGTTGAGGCGGCAGTGGCAGTGGCCTGGCGCCTAAGACCCGGTTTCTCCTTCCAGTGTCTCTGCTGGCTCCTACCCCTTGCATGTTCTGGGCAGCAGGATGGAGAAAGAGGTAGAAAAAGACCTGCCCCTTCCCTTTAAGGATGTGATCTAGAAGCAGGGCTGTCCAACATTTTTTTCTCTGGCGCACCTTGGCATCATCTTAGGCCACACAGTAAATAAAAAGTAAGGAAAGCTGATTAGCAAAAAACAAAAAGTTCATGAATATTTTTCATGATATCCCAACATCAAAGATAAGTGGGAACAAGTCCTCACAAAATCAGCATATGACCCACAACCCACAGGTTTCACAGCCCTGATCTAAAAGTTAAACCCAATAATTTCACTCAGAGCCCTTTGACCAGAACTTAGTCTGTCTCCACACCCAGAAACAGGTGCAGTTACAGCTACTGTAGCACTTCATCTAAAGCAATACATCACATCACTTTTGAGCAGTATAGTAAAGAACAGTCCAAGAAAATGGTGATCTCATTGACAGAGGCAAAAGGAATATAAAGGGGAGCCATTAATTGAAGTGAGATGATTGATTCCTTTTGGAATGCTTAATGGGCCTTCCCAGGGACACTGGCACTCTGGAGCTCTTCAGAGACCTGGCACTTTAGCTCAAGGGAAAGGACAGGTTTAGAAACCCAAATGGCAGTCACGATGGCAGAGGCCAGGAATGGACCCCAGTGGGAATGAGATGTGCCTCATCTGGGGTAGTCTCATGGTTTTCAGTCATGCACTGTAGGTGTATTCCAAAACTATCCCCCAAAAGACATTGTAGGCCGGGTAAGGTGGCGCACACCTGTATCCTAGCACGTGGAAGGCCAAGGAGTGTAGACTGCCAGAACTCATGGATTTGAGACCAGCCTGTGCCAGAGCAAAAACCCTATTGTTAAAAATAGCCGGGTGTTGGGCGGCGCCTGTGTCTCAGTGAGTAGGGTACCGGCCCCATACACCTAGGGTGGCAGGTTCAAACCTGGCCCCAGCCAAACTGCAACAAAAAATAGCCAGGTGTTGTGGTGGGCACCTGTAGTCCCACCTACTCAGGAGGCTGAGGCGAAAGAATAGCTTAAGTCCAAGAGTTTGAGGTTGCTGTGAGCTGTGACATCACAGCACTCTACTGAGGGTGGCAAAGTAAGACTGTCTCAAAAAATAAAAAGACATTGTAAATTTTACTCTTTAGTAGTATTCCTTGCTCCAAATGGCACTGGTTGGTGCTTCACTATGGGGGGAAAGTGTTCCTTTTTTCTACCGAATCTGTATTTGAAGACTTGAGTGACAATGACTCATAACTAAGCAAACAGGCACCTTCTTGGTGTCAGTGCCTTCTCACGCATGTGTGCACAAAGGTAGGGGAGAGAGAGGCAAAGATGGGTTGAGAATTCCCAAGTCACCTCCTTGGGGAGGAATCTTTAAAATCAGAGTCCGATTCCTACAAGTGAGCAAAGGCCCATGAGACCAAGCCCCTGAAGAGGAGGGGAGGCTGCTTACATCAGGATAAGTTTCGGGTAAGGTACTTTTTCTTTGGCAGTCATCAGTGTCTGAGCATCCTGCATTTTTCATCCCCCATTGTTCAGTTACACATTTGCCTTAATAAGTGGAATCTGGAATAAGAGTACTGGGCACCAGCTCATTAACCCAGGTTGTAGAGACGGGTCTCCAGCCATTGGGAATAAAATCAGCTCCAGAGTATGAAGTGGCCCCTGCCCAAGGCTGCTCGGCCAAACTCTGCTGGGGACACAGCAGCCCACTTCTCATAACCATGCCAAGTTCTGAGTGGATATGCATGGAATGTGGTAAAAACAGGTAGATTCCAACCCAAAAATGTGCAGAAAGCTCTCAAAATATCAACTGCAAAAGCACTGTTTTGGCTTGTGACATTCTGAGCATCAAAAGATAAAGTTTTGGCTGGGCGCCCATAGCACAGTGGTTACAGCGCCAGCCACATGCACCGAGGCTAGTGGGTTCGAATCCAGCCAAGACAGCTAAACAACAATGACAATGACAACAACAACAACAAAAATAGCAGGGTGTTGTGGTGGGTGCCTGTAGTCCCAGCTACTTGGGAGGCTGAGGCAAAAGAATCGTTTAGGCCCAAGAGTTGGAGGTTGCTGTGAGCTGTGACATCAGTGTACCCTACTGAGGGCAACATAGTGAGACTCTAGTCTCAAAAAAAAAAAAAAGAAAGAAAAAAAGAAAAGTTTTACCTAAATTATGTCTATCCTAGACCAAGATCAAGAATGTCCTACAGGATGTTTGGATTCACCTGGGGGGCAGGTAGATGAATAGTAAAATGAGGTTAAGGCAATGTTTAGTAGTTTGGGTTCTTTGCCAACCATCCAGGTATGGCTAGCAGATGAGACAATGTCTTTTTCTTTAGTTTTATGAGGCAAATGTGATACAGAGTTCTTTAACATATATGCTTCCAGTATGGAAGGAAACTAATATTTACTGAGTATGTACCTCATGTTAGGCACTTTACACATGCTATCTCATGCATCATTCCAACAATCTTGAGAGCTGAGTTTTGTTATTTCTATGCTACATATAAGGAGCCCAAAGCTCTGAGAGGTTAACGAACTTGCCCAAAGTCACAGAGCCAGTAAGTCATGTGATCGGCATATTTGCTCAGCTCAGTCTGACTGTAAAGCCATGTTCTTTACACTGTAACTCACTTCCAAAGGAAGGAAGGAAGGAGGTTTAAGAATAATCCAGGCAGAATTTGTATCACCTTAACACTTATGCCGTATCATTTTAATAGAAGTGTATAAGACAAAATTTTGGAGTGAGGTATTAGATACCGTGGCCTAGGTTCAATGAGAAGTGGTAAGAACACACCATAAAAAAGAAATGCACCAGGTGGCACCTGTGGCTCAAAGGCTTGGAGCACCGGCCCCATATACTGGAGGTGGCAGGTTCAAACCCAGCCCCAGCCAAAAAACTGCAAAAAAAAAAAAAGCACCATGTACACAGAAAGAGGTATCATTTGTAGGTGGCACATAAAAGGGTGAAAAATTATCATGAGAAGAATCTACCCTTAATGAAGAGACATCTTTCTAGGGGTGCAAGAAAAAATCCTGTCAACCTAGAATTCTACACCAAGCAAAAGCACCTTTCAAAATGGAAGGCAAAATAAAGATTTTTTTTTCAAACAAGCAAAAACTGAGATAATGTACTGCTGGCATGCTCTACAGAAATGCTCAACACAGTTCTCTAGAAAGAAGAAAAATGATACCACGTGAAATGTGCAATCTCAGAAAAGAAAGGGGGAAAGTGCCAAATAATGGTAAATATAAAAAAAACTTTTCCTGTCTGATATAATTTTTGATTATCTAAAGCTGGGATCACAAACTATCACTGAAAGGTCAAATCCTGCCTGCTGACTATTTTTGTAAATAAAGTTTTATTGGAACACAGCAATGTTCATTTGTTTCTGTCTCACTTATGACTGGTTTTGTGCTACAATAGCAAGGTTAAGTAGTTGTAATGGATATTGTATGGCCCTTACAGCCTAAAACATTTGCTATCTAGCGCTGTACAGGAAGTTCACCAGCCTCTGGTCCAAATCCATCATGGGTTTTATAATCCACGTAGACATGATGTTTTATGGCAGCAATAGCACAAAGAACGGAAAGCAGAAATGAAGGTGTACTATTGTGTGGTTCTTACACTATACACGAAAGAAGACTGGGATAAGTTAAAGATATATATTATAAATCCTAGTGCAACCACTAAAAAATAATAATAGGACAAAGAGGCATGGTTAATAAGCCAAAAGCAGACATAAAGCGCAATTATAAAAATTATGTGATTACCCCCAAAAAAGGCAGAAAAAAAGATGAAACAAAAACAGACTGGACAAAAATGAAGGGGAAATGCAAGATAGTAGAGAGGACCCAATTTGTCAAGAATTAAATGGAATAGATGATCTACATATTCCAATTAAAAAGGAGCATTTGTCAGGTTCTTTTCTTTTTTTTTCATAACAAAACAAGTCTCAATCTATCTTTTCTACAAGAAACACTTTAAATATAAAGACGTAAGTAGTTTAGAAGCAAAATTCTGGGGAAACGTGCCATACAGACACTGATCCAAAAAAGCTGGAGAGGATATATTTATAGCAGAGTAGAATTCAGGACAGAGAATATTACCAGAGACAAAAATGAACATGATGTTATGATAAGCAGGTCAGTTCTTCAGAAGACAGAACAAGAATAAATGTGTGTGATCCTAATGAGAGAGCTTTAAAGCATAGGAAGCAAAAGCTGATAGAAAGGGAAACAGACAAATCAAAAATTATAGTGGGAGGTTCCAACATCTCCATCTTATTAATTG
Organism: Perodicticus potto; assembly: GCA_963574655.1. NCBI lineage: Eukaryota > Metazoa > Chordata > Mammalia > Primates > Lorisidae > Perodicticus > Perodicticus potto. Next base: position 18,220 of record CAUYRH010084371.1, read on the forward strand.
ATAGAACAAGTACACTGAAAATAAGAATATAAAAGATTTCAACAATACTAGCAACCAACTAAACCCAACAGAACCCTTCCACCAACAGTGGCAGGATCCACATTCTTTTCAAGTGTTCATGAAGCATTCACCAAAGGAGACTTCAAACTGGGCTGTAAAACAGATCTTAATAAATCTGACAGGATTGGAGTCATACAAAGTATATATTCTGACCACAACATAATTAAACTAAAAATTAATAACACACAAAAAACTTGATGTTAGCCAAGGTCACCTAGGGTGTAGCAAAGCAGCATTCTCCTAGGCTGCTGACAGAAGTAGAAATCAGCATAAACTTTCTGAAGGTTAATATATCACCATGTACCAGGAACTTGAAATTTATATCCCTTTAACCCAACTAGTCTATGTCTAGAACTGTATGCTAAGGAAATACACAGAGATATGGATAAAGATTTAACTACCAGGCCAGACATGGCAGCTCACACCTGTAATCCCACTACTCTGGGAAGCCAAGGCAGGTCATTGCTTGATCTCAGGAGTTTGAGACCAGCCGGAGCAAGAGTGAAACCCTGTCTCTACTAAAAAAATAAATAAATAAATAAAATAAAAAAATTAGCCGGACATTATGGCAGTCTATGCCATAGCACTCTAGCCTGGGGCAACAGAATGAGACTGTCACCACCACCCCTCCAAAAGTACAAGAATGTTCACCACAGATGGACACAATGGCTCACCCCTATAATCCTAGTTTTCTGGGAAACCAAGGTGAGTGGGTCCCCTGAGGTCAGGAGTGGACATCAGCCTGAATAAGGGCCTGCTAAAAATAGAAGTACTAGCCAGGCATAGTGGCCCAGGCCTATAATCCCAGCTACTCAAGAGGCTAAGGCAAGAAGATCATTTGAGCCCAAGAGTCTGAGGTTGCAGTCTCAAAAAAAAAAAAAAAAAAACACAAAAAAAACAAAAAAACAGTTCTGGAGCTGGGAATTCCAAGATCAAGGCTCCAGCAAGAGTGGCCCATAGTGAAAGCTGCTCTCTGCTTCCAAGACGGTGCCATATTGCTGTGTCCTCACATGGTGAAAGGGAAAGAAAGGGCAAACTTGTCTGTAATTCCTTTAATAAGGCACTGATCCACTCATGAGGGCAGATTCCTGCTGGCCCGATGACCTCCTACAGGCCCTACCTCTTACTGCTGCTTTGGGGATTAAGTTTCAACACAAATTTTGGAGACGACACAACATTCAAGCCATAGATTATCCTGATGTTAACTTCGGTTATCTCTGACCATGGGATAACAGATAATTATTATTTTCTTTTTTGTGCTTCTCTGTGTAGTCCAAATTCTGTGCAATAAATATGTATTGCCCTCATAATCATAAAAATAAGTTGTAGTTAAAAAAAAATCTGGGCTAGGTGCCTGTGGCTCAATGGGCTAAGGTGCCAGCCATGTACACCTGAGCCGGCAGGTTCGAATCCAGCCTGGGTCCGCCAAACAACAATGATGGCTGCAACCAAAAAATAGCCGGGCATTGTGGCGGGCACCTGTAGTCCCAGCTACTTGGGAGGCGGAGGCAAGAGAGTCGCTTGAGCCCAGGAATTTGATGTTGCTGTGAGCTGTGATGCCATAGCACTCTATCCAGGGTGACAGCTTGAGGTTCTGTATCAAAAAAAAAAAAAAAGAAAGAAAAGAAAAGAAAAGAAAAAAAAATCTGGGTGGTGCCTGTGGCTCAAAGGAGTAGGGCGCCGGCCCCATATGCTGAAGGTGGAGGGTTCAAACCCAACCCCAGCCAAGAACTGCAAAAAAAAAAGTCTGGCCTTGGCCCCTATAGCTCAACCTGCTAGGGAGCCAGCCACGTACCCCAGAGCTGGCAGGTTTGAATCCAGCCCAGGCCTGCCAAACAACAATGACAACTACAACTAAAAAATGACCGGCTATTGTGGTGAGCACCTGTAGTCCTAGCTACTTGGGAGGCTATGACAAAAGAATTACTTGAGCCCAGGAATTTGAGGTGACTATCAGCTGCGACACCATGGCATTCTACCCAAGGCAACACCTTGAGACTCGGCCTCAAAAAAAGAAAGAAAGAAAATATCTGTTTTTGTAGTTTAGAATTCATTTCATTTAAATTGAAGTCTACATTATACAGAGGTGCAGACATTTTGTTTCTTTTTCATTTGTTAGTTTAAATGAAACAAGTAACTATTAAACAATCTGCTGGTAATAACCTCTGCCGGTGGGGGCAGGAGGTAGGAGGGAAAAGAGAGAGAAAAGCTGCTCAGATTCAGGAGAGACCACACTAGTGCAGGGAATGGTTCAGAACGCCAGCTAAGCTGCCAAGATTATATATCTACTTGCGAGTTCACACACACGTGCGCACACAGTATGTACACATAGGCAGACAGGGACAGGGTGACGGAGAAATAGACACCAATATATCAAAAAGGGACACAGAAGAACAGAAACAGATATGGAAGGAGAGGAGGTGCAGAAAGAGAAACCTACAGAGAGAGAGAAGGGAGGGGGAGCAGACTCACACACTCACACTCACACTCACACACAGAGAAGGGAGAGGGAGCAGACTCACACTCACATACACTCACATTCTCACACACAGAGAAGGGAGAGGCAGCAGACTCACACACTCACACACTCACACTCACACACACACAGAGAAGGGAGAGGGAGCAGACTCACACTCACACACACTCACACTCTCACACACAGAGAAGGGAGAGGGAGCAGACACACACTCACACTCACACACAGAGAAGGGAGAGGGAGCAGACTCACACTCTCACACACAGAGAAGGGAGAGGCAGCAGACTCACACACTCACACTCACACACTCACACTCTCACACACAGAGAAGGGAGAGGGAGCAGACTCACACTCACACACACTCACACTCTCACACACAGAGAAGGGAGAGGGAGCAGGCTCACACACTCGCACACTCACACACAGAGAAGGGAGAGGGAGCAGACTCACACTCACACTCTCACACAGAGAAGGGAGAGGGAGCAGACTCACACACTCACACACACACAGTGGAGGGAGAGGGTGCACTCTCACGCACACACCCAGACTGGGAAGGGAGGGGGGGCTGTCTGTAAATGTCGCGCCCGGGGGGTGGGGGGG
>CAUYRH010084372.1:0-18734 GCA_963574655.1 Perodicticus potto
AAGAGAATCACCTAAGCCCAAGAGTTTGAGGTTGCTGTGAGCTGTGACGCCACAGCACTTTACCGAGAGAGACATACTGGAACTGTGTCTCAAAAACAAAAAAGAAAAGAGTCATTCCTCCAACTCTCTCTGGCCCCGTCAGTCTCTCTCCACACTCCCCACACTCCCAAACAGCCTGCAGTCTCTTCTCTCCCCTCTCTCTGCATGCTCAAAGCCTCGGAGCCCTCCTGCCGGAGAGCAGGGTCTGCTCTCACCCACCTGGCCTGTCCTGCCTGGAACGTCTTTCCTTTCAAATTTCTCCACTGCCAGCTTCCTTTGCAGCCAGTCCTCACCCCTAAATCCAAAGGCTCTCAAGCAAGCTTCGAAGGCCTGGATTTCCAGCTCTCCACCCTGGGACTCCCCTCTTGTGGGAACGGTCTTGTCTGTCTTTACTTGTCACCTCGTGCAAGCACGCATTCTGGTCTGATGCAGACGCCTTAATTCTGAAATCTTACTAAGGGGCAGACTTTGTCTCTGTGCTAGAGTCGTTTACATTCGTATTGGCAAGGAAAACAGTCTCCCAGGGAGATGGCGTTTAGTGGCTGTTCTTCACTATCTGGAGGAGGAAAAAGGAACCACCCCAGCCAAATGCAGCATACTTAGAACACATCCTCCCGGTCTTTCTCCCTCTAGCAAAGAAAACAAACCGTCCCTGTCCCCGCTCTCCCAACTCGGTCCTGATCTCCCTTTGCTGTTTTGTGAGCCCCAGCCTCCTTGAGGAGGAGGAAACACCAGGCCCCAGAGTGTCAATGGCCTCCGTCAAGGTCACACTCCTGTGAGTTGTCAGTGCAGGACAAGGGCCGGAAGTGTGCTTGGCGCTGCCTGCCAAGAGCGCCTTTCCCATTTCGTAGTGATCAGCCGTTGAGTCAGACCGTCTCGGGGAATAAGCTGTAAGCAGAGGTGAGCCTTTCCATATGTCCCACATGGAGATTGGAGATCATCTCATGCAGTCCAGAATTCCTCCAAAACGTGTTCATTGTTTGGAGAAAGGAACAGAACGTGCGACATCATGGGGTTTCTAATCCAAATGAACAAGGCAGGAGAACAATTCGTGCCGGACGGGAGTCAGAGGGAGGTCCCAGCGGGCAGCAGGTGGGGCTGTGCGCCCAGCAGAGGTTCAGTAAGCACATTTCAATGGCAGGCTGTGTCCTTGGGGATTCCAAAACTTCCCACTGTTTGATGAGGGAAGAGAGGTTGGTGAACTCTTGAGAGATAATCAAAATAGTTTTCTTAGTACTTACGAAGGGATTTGACGTGTGAGGGAAGATGATGGGCAGCTGTTCCCCCCCAGCACAGGCAGCTCACCGCACTGCCCTCTCCTAGCCCCCCAATTCAACCCATCCCGTATGTATCAGAAATCCCACTGGGAGAGATTCTTTCTCTTAGAATAAACATCATTAACAACCAGAGGTAGAGAACACATTTCTTCCAAGTTCTCTATCCCAGCCCTCTGGTAGGCTAAGGCAGGTGGATTACTTGAGTTCAGGAGTCTGAGACCAGCCTGAGCAAGAGCGAGACTCCATTTCACTAAAATAGAACAATTAGCTGGGCATTGTGGTGGGCACCTGTAGTTCCAGCAACGCAGGATCTGAGTAACAGGATTTAGTCTGATACTGAGGCAAGAGGATCACCTGTGCCCAAGAGTTCAAGGTTGCTGTGAGCTATGATACCACAGCACTCCAACCCAGGGCCCAGGGTGACAGAGTGAGACTTCATCTCAAAAAAAAAAAAAAAGAAAGAAAGAAAGAAAAGAAGAAGGAAAAAACTGTATTAAATCTATGATACTCAGGCCATGTTTGACTTCTGCAGTTGCCAGAGGTGCTCAACATGACTCCTGTTCATCTTTCGTTGTCAGTAGATATTGAGTATTGTATTTTAATACAGCTTTGTCCTTCTTAAACTCCGTATACTTTTTTTTGGCACCATCTGTACTTGTGGATGACATAATGTGAGGTCTTGGATTTGCTTTACAATAATACAGAGGGTGGGGGGGGGAAGGTGCAGACACAGATGTCACCAGACTGGCCATGCTCTGGTCATTATTGCCTTTGAATGATGGCGACAGAAGGGTCCTCGTCCCCGGCTCTCTGCTTCCACGTGTGTTTGAAATTTCCTATGAGAGAAATGAGAACATTCAGTTACCCCCCTAGTTCCCAGTCTTTGTGTATTGACCAGGGAGAGGCATGAAAGTTAGGGCAGAATATGACAATGGCTTTCCGTCCCAGACAAGAAGTAGGTTCCACCGAGCTCTGTGATTAAGGCAGGAAACCAGCTCCCACTTCCTCCGTTTGAGGGACTGAAAAAGTACTATTTACCCTCGTTGTGGAGATCAAAGCGTGAACTCCTGTCCCTACCACAACCCCCAGGACATATATGAACAGCTCTAGTTGGCAGCTGTGCCTACTATGAGCTTGAAATGTGTCGAAACATGAAAGTTTAATTGAGGAGGAAAAGAAAAATTGCAACCCTGAGTTTCAAATGCCCTTTGCTTACATGAAGAAGAACAAAAGCCAAGGTAAACCTGAAGCTAATCTTGGCGCACCTTTCCACCACCAGGCCCGAGAAACCAGCTGCAGGGGGCACTGACCCACAACCAGACTTCCTGGCAGATCCCAGGCTCTGTATCTGCTGAAAGCCATGGCACCGTCAATCAAGGCAGTAACTCAATGATGCAAAAGCCATCTCAGAGGACACCTCATCCCCACCTCACCTCCAGATCCCCCCAAACCCACCTAAGGCCACCCTGGATACATAGGCATCTACTTAGCCCCGTAAGGTACAAAAGGAATCAGCTTTCCTCATCCATTCACTGCTCTTAACAAGTCCTCCTGATAGGAGTTCTCCACAAGTGACCCCCATGTGCTGTGGGGTGCACAGAGACAGAAAGGATGTTTCTGTAGAGCCTACATTGCAACATTTCAATCACAGTTGCCACAAATAGTGGCTTCCCTGACACTTATGATCTGTGTATTAGTTTCCTGTTGCTGCTATAACAAATTACTCAAACTTCCTGGCTGAAAACAGCCCACACTTACTATCTCACCAATCTATAGGTCAGAATTTGGGGTGGGCTTGACTGGTGCCCCAGCTCAGGGTCTCCCAATGCCAAAGTAAGGCATTGACCAGCCTGAGTTTTTGTCTGGAGACTTTGGGAAGGATCCACATCCAAGTTCATTCAGGTTGTTGGCAGAATACAGTGGCTTGCCATTGTAGGGTGAGGTCCCACTTGCTTATTGAGAACTAGAAGCCGTTCTCAGCCCCTTAAGGCCATCTGCAGCCCTATCACATTGCCAGGGGGACTGAATTTATCATAACAGGGCACTCTCTTGGGAGACACTGGTGCATGGAGGCCCCAGATTAGGGCAGGCCTGTTTCCTGCCTTTGAGCATCTAAGCAACAGGTGGGGGGGGGGGGCGAGAGAGAGAGAGAGGACACACCCACAAAATCCGACAGAAAACCATGTAATTGGCCGTGTGTGGTGGCTCATGGCTGTAATCCTAGCACTTTGGGAGGCTGAGGCAAGAGGATTGCTTTAGCTCAGGAGTTAGAGACCAGCCTGGAAAGAGCGAGATCCCATCTCTACTAAAAATTAAAAAAAAAAAACTAGCCAGGCATTGTGGCGGGTGCCCATAGTACTGGGGAGGCTGAGGCAAGAGGATTTCTTGAGCCCAAGAGTTTGAAGTTGCTGGGAGCTATGATGTCACGGCACTCTACCCAGGGTGAGAGAGTGAGACTCTGTCTCAAAAAAAAACCAAACATATTATCTTCTTTCAGCAAATCAATTAAAAGCACAAACCCCCATTCCCTTTCTCCTTGGTTGTTCTGAAGTTTTTTTTTGTTTGTTGTTGTTGTTGTTTTGCAGTTTTTGGCTGGGGCTGGGTTTGAACCCGCCACCTCTGGCATATGGGGGCGGTGCCCTACTCCTTTGAGCCCCTGTTCTGAAGGTTTTTTGAGGTGAGGGTGGGCTTATAAGATGAGCTCTGGAAGGAAGAGAATGTCTGGTCCAGGTCATTATCTGTGATGAAATCAGGGGGGAGAGTTCTGCTCCCACCCTGCTGTCAGGCCCTGCGGGCTCCTACCACCTCATGCTCTGGTCCTTTTCAAAGAATGTCTTTGCATCTGTGTTAGTTTGAATCAGAACACGAGCTAGCTTATTTAGAAGTGACCCCCTCAACCAGAAGGGTGTAGGGATGTGAGGCAGAGAAGGGAGGGAAGCCAACAGTGTGTAATCAGGTAAGTTACCTGTGGGCAGCTGGAGCTTCACCTCTCGGGGGAACTCCAGAAAACAGCAGAGCACGCCACCATCTCAGGGTTACCTCGAGAGAGGGGCAGGGCAGCTGGGGCATGTGGACACCAACCCCAACCAGTTGTTGGGTTAGGGCTGCTCGTGGAATCAATGCCCCAACCCTCTGGCCTGCCACATGCATGGGCAGCGCTGCCTTTGGCAGCCAGAGAAGTCGCTCTGGCAAAGACACGCATGTCCTGGATGCTGGGTGTCAGACCAGCAGTCATGGAGAAGGCATGGGCCAACGGCCATGGGGGCCCATTGCCTCCTCTGCAGGCCTGACTCTGTTCCTGAGTCCCTCTGCGCTGCCATGGGAGACTGGAAACCCTGCAAGGCGGTCTAAGGTCTCATCTCCCCAGACCCATCCTATAGCTGGGCAGCCTCTGCACTCCATTCACCTTTCAAAACTCTCCCAGGAAGCAAGTCTCAGGGGCTGTCTGCTCTCAGTTCCGTCCGACAAAGCTGTCTGGGGGTCAGCGTTTCCCGGCCCACTGTCCCCAGGGTTAGGTCTGTGGGGCACAGCGACAAAGTGCCTTCTCAAGGAGCCACCAGCATCAGCATTCTCTCCTCTTCAACTCTCCCCTGCCCTCTCCCCTTCTCCCTGCAGGGATGTGGAAATATCCTTTTCTCTGGCACACTGTCACCTGAAGCTATTGTTTTTGCCAGGAATTTCCCCATTTTCCATGGGAAAAGGAGTCACTTTGACAGCTCCAATGCCAGGGAAGGAACTCTTTGCCCTGGTACACACCCTGCCCTGCCCTTGCACCCGTGTACTAAGAAGAGTGATTGAGTGAATGGGGAAGGCCCAGCATCCAGGGAACACAGGCAAACCCTTCAAGTAGTTATAATCTGATAACAGACGTGCGCCCAAGCAGCCAGAATCCAAGGCGAATGTGGAAAGTGCTGCTAAAACCATCCTGCATAAAATTAATAAAGGGTCATAAGGTGGAAACTATGGTAGGGGATATTGTAATACTCAAGTCACATTTGACTTCAGCAGTTACAAGATGTGCTCAAATGTCACTTGTATTCATCTTTCATTATTGATATATATTATTACAATTTTGGTACAGTTTTTTTCTTTCTTAAAATGTATATACATTTTTTGGAGCCCTGTGTGTAAGTGTGTGCATAAAAAACCAGCCTTTGTTTTTGTAGTTTCTTGCTTTTCTACAATTTCTTACTACTCAGGAGTCAAATAGCTGATGTGGTTTTGAGGGGGGGAGGTTCTTTCTTTTTTTTATGCTTGCCTTTCTTCATGGCTCTCATAATGTCACCCTTGCGAAGCCTGAGGCTAGAGTTTGCCATATCCTCCAGGCACTGCATTCCCTGGTGGCTGAGTCACGCAGCCTGTACCAAGGAACCAACTCAACTATTCTTGTGACTCCCACTCAAATACACTCGGCAAAGAAGATACTTTGTACTTTCCTGTAGTTCTGCCCCTAACCTAGCCAATTAGAAGACCCAATGGCCTTGCCTTTGCTTGCCAAACTATCTTTAAAAACTCTTTCCTCCAAATTCTCAGGAAGAGGATTTGCAAATTTCCTCCATTTCCTTGCTTGGCACCTGCGATGCTAAAGTCTTTCTCTCCTGTAACCCCTGCTTTCTCAGTGGACAGGGTTCCTTGTGAGCAGCAAGCAGTGAACTTGGTGAGGCTGTAACCTTCACCATCATGAAGTCCTTCTCCTGGAGAGGGAAAAGAATTCTCACTGGAGGCAGGCACAGAAGGCTGCCTGAGGAGGCCAGGCACATGACCTGGCCACAAAGGGGAAGTAAAGTCTCAGCCAGTGGAGGAGGTCTGGGACTCAAGGCACAAAGCACATAGGATGTGCAGAGGAATGCCTTGCAAGGTCAACCCAAGGAAGCTGGGCTTCCCCTGAATGAAAGCTCAGAGGAAGTCATGGAATATTCTGGAGGGAAGACAATATGATAAGACATCACAGAAGATATGGTGAGCTGAACATGGAAATGCTTTGGCCTCAAGTCTCTGGCCACAGAGACCTGCATAGAGAGGAGGAGGAGGGAGGAAGAGAAGGGGGCAGAAAGAATAGAGGCGAGAAGAGGGAAGAAGCAAGGGAGAGAAAGATTAGATGGGGCGAGAAGGGCAAAGAGTGTGCCCTGGTGTGAAGGCCGACCCTGAACTTCACCCTGGCCCAGCAGTCAGGTGAGGCCCAGGCTCCTGGCCGGCGAGTGGCTCTTGTGAAAAGAGGCAAAAGAGAATGCAAAGAAGAGTGGGATTCGGGTCTGATTTTTTAGATGAATTCACCGGTGAGGCTGTCATTCCTGCCTCAGGATGCCCTCCAGCAGAGAAATTGTCAGAGAAGAAGGTGAGAGCGGGTGATAATTGCTGGGAGAATGAAAGCTGGAGCCATCCCAGCCAGTCTACAGGCCCAGTTAGCACCGAGAAAATAAAAAGGTCAGAGTTTTCTGGTTGTTCACACTCAGAAGCTAAAGCCGGAAAACTTCCAAACATCTGGCTTTTACAACACAGAACCCCCAACATTCGTGCTGGGATGATATTTAGTAATGTTATGGCTCCATCTACAGCCTGAGGAAGGATCATCGTGGCTAGATTTCTGTACGAGCACCAATCAGGACTTGAAGCTGCACAGGCTCATTGCAATTAATGCTAATAAAGCCCTTTCCTCTATCTGGGCTGTTTATTCAAAAGACTCGGAACTACGCTGGAAGTTATTTATTTCAGGCTGTGTCTACAACAGCAGCTGTTCAAAATATACCAGAACGCTTTTAGCCAAAATTGGTTTGGAATTTCTATTTTAAACCACTGTTTGTTATGAATTGAATTAAATGGGTTTTATTGAACCACATTCCCCCATTTTAACAATGGAATGAATAAAAGCCCTTAAAATACCAAGATTGCCTTTTCTTTCATTCATTCAACAAACATTTAATTAGCACCTATTGTATGTCTGGTATTACTATGTGTCTGCATTAAACATAATAAGTTAGGTCTGAATACATCTCATAATTTACTCATCAGAGAGTATTTTTGCTACTTCCTTCAGCTGGAATATTGCCACATGGGCAGAGAGAGAAAGACCAAGGCAAGACCAGTGAATACAGAGTTTGGGACAACTCAGAAACACAGGGAACATAGGACCCTTTGTGACTCATGACAGCGTGGAAAGAGTTCCTGAAGGCCAGGAAGATTTTTGTCCTTTTACATTTTTTTTCTCAGAAGCATAATTAGGTTGCTCCTAATTTTAAAAATAATTACTATTTGCTTTGTGGAAAAAACTTAGAATACAAGACAAAAAGGAATAAAGCCATCTAAGTCAGACATCATCCTATTGACCAGAGAGGACCGCTGTGAACTGTTTAAAGTGGCCTTGCCGTCGTTTTGTCTTCATGAACATGGTGCTATACTGTTCACAAACCCACAGGAGATGAACATCCTCTCACGTGTCTGCGTATTCTTCTACGCGATTTTGAAGGATGAACATAGCGGAATGTATTTATACCACACGCGATTACTGATTTTTCACAATCATGAGCTTTGTGCAAATACCATTCCTTAGGATTCACCTACCCATGGGAATTCTAGATCAGAAAGGCCGTGCCCCTTCGCTGCCTGGGAGCCACGGATGGAGTTGCCATTGAGAGTCAATGTTCTATTTCTCTCTAGAGAATTCTATTTCACATCACATCTGAAAACCATAACCAACTTGAGGAGCCCCCGGTAGTCACCATTCTAGAATGGCCTGCTGGTGGGTGGCAATCCCTGGCTGAATGGTTAAGGAGAGCTCTGTAGAGCTTCACAGTTGCAGGAGCCAGAGCACTTCAGAAGGAAGGCTTTTGATAAATTCCTCACCTACGGATTGGGATGCCTCTGGGAAAACAGGCAGCAAAATATGGTTTTGACCTGGTACCGAGTCAATAGAGCATGACCGAGGGTTCCGGAGCATGAAGAGACAGGATAAGGTCAATCCACTTCCCTCACCCAAACCTCACCACTTGCATGATTAACATCACTCCTGGTTTGTTTTTCCTTCTCCCACGCCCTGTCCACAGTCTGTCCCCTCAGATACTTCACTCTGTGCTGTATGACTGAGAAGCTGAGTGGGGTTCCTCGGAGCCGTGTCTGAGGCAACTACATTCAGCAGGGCTTTGAAAACATCCTGGCCCCTCTCAAGTAGGAGGTGTGATCTAAGGATTCGGTGCACTGGCTTAGGGAAAGCTTGAGGACATCTTTTTTCTTTGGAATTGAAACATTTTTCATATTATCCCTTTGGTCATTACATTTTTACAGAGTTGTGGAAACTGGTCAAGGGATGGTGGAAAACAGATCTTATAAGAGTAGGATTGATTGCACAGCAAAAGTCATTTCCAGGTTAATTTCAGGAAGGGAAATAGAAGGAATGGCTGCAGCTGAGAAGGGTAATTTGAATGTTGTTTCTTTGATGTCAGTGTGTGCCTAATTGACCGTCCATCAGTCTCTCTCTCTCCCAGGCACAGAATCACAGAATGTCAGCACCAAATGTAACTAACCTGAGTGACAGGTGAGGAGGCAGAGACCGAGACAAGGGTTGCCCAAGGTCATGGTGGAAGATGAGGTGGAAACAGACAGTCCAGTGATCATTCCAGATGAGACAACTAGGGAAGGAGAAAGTGACTGCTTGAGTGGTAGGAACCCAAGAAGACGCCCAAAAGGGGTGGACCAGAGCAGTTCTTCTGTAGACTGTCCCCGAGGCTGGGGCCTCTTGTGTAGAAATAATTCACTTCCATGTTTTGCCCTGCGGACTTGGCCAGAGCAACATGAGACATGGTGGGTGAAACCAGACCTCATTCTTTTCTCTGATTCAAACTTCTGCAGGTAAACACCTCGCAGGAGAAAGAGATGAATGATTGACCTTTACATTTCTTTTAAATTTTGAGACAGAGTCTCTCGCTCTGTTGCTTGGCTACAGTGCGATGGCGTCATCATGACCTCATTGAAACCGCAAACCCTAGTCTCAAGGGATCTTGCCGAGTAACTGGGACCACAAGCATGTGCACCTGACTAGTTTTTCTATTTTTGATAGAAATGGGGGGTCTCGATCTTGCTCCAGCTGGTCTCAAACTCCTGATCTCAATCAGTCCTCCACCTCGGCCTCCCAGAGTGTGGAGAGTTACAGGTGTGACCCTGGCTGACTTGGAGCTCACAGTTCCTGCCCTGGCGGAAACCACGCAGAGCAGGGGAGCAGGGCCCCTCTGTTTCACTCAATGTTCTCATCACACTGACACCTATGCAGTTGCCTGTTAATTCTCATGTCATGCTGAGCGTGCAGATGACTATCTCTGGGGTTCCTTGTCTCTCCCCAGACCCCCGTCTGGGTCACTGGGGCCTGCAGGGATGTGGAGGGACAAGGGCTACCATGCAGCTGGGAGGCAGAGTTGCCCCCTACATGGCAACCCAACAGATGGAACTTCTCATAGGCTTTTGGTTCATCTCACTCTTTTTCTTTTTTTCTTTTTTTGTACCATTGGTAAAAGACATAGAGAAAGTTTGAAGAAGGGAGGATCTCCTTATTGCAGGTCAAAAACCCAAAGCAGAGATGATCACTACTCCATGCTTTAGTAGCTCCCAGCAGGACCCTTGAACATGCCAGACAAAACAGGAAAGACTGTAATTACCTGATAGAAACGCCTTCTACCAGCTTAGCACCTATAGCTCAGCTGCAGGGCGCCAGCCACATACACTGGAGCTGGAGGGTCCAAACCCAGCCGGGCCTGCCAAACAACAATGACGACAACCAAAAAATAGCTGGGTGTTGTGGCGGGCATCTGTGGTCCCAGCTGCTTGGGAGGCTGAGGCAAGAGAATCACTTAAGCCCAGTTTGAGGTTGCTGTGAGCTGTGACACCACAGCTCTACCCAGGGTGACATAGTGAGACTCTGTCTCAAAAAAAAAAAAAAAAAAAATAGAAATACCTTCTGCCTTTTCACCTCTAAGCCATGTGGATCTTTTTTTTTTTTTTTTTTTTTTTTGAGACAGAGCCTCAAGCTGTCACCCTGGATGGAGTACTGTGGCATCAGGGCACACAGCAATCTCCAATTCATGGGCTCACGTGAGTCTCTTGCCTCTGCCTCCCAAGTAGCTGGGACTACAGGCGCCTGCCACAACGCCCGGCCATTTTTTGGTTGCAGCCGTCATTTTTATTTGGCAGGTTCCGGGCTGGATTCGAACCCGCCAGCTCAGGTGTACGTGGCTGGCGCCTTAGCCCGTTGAGCCACAGGCGCTGAGCCAAGCCATGTGGATCTTATACTTTGCGCAGAAAATTGAGGCTGACATTTCGATAGGTCCGAGGTTATGAATACCACTGAACACATATCTCAGCCATGATTTCCCCAAATGGAAATGAAGGTTAATCATTTTGCCTTCCCTCCCATACTCTATCACCACCTTCTTCTCAGAGAGCTAGTGACAAGAACAGATATTTGCAATGTTTTCCAAACTTTCTCAATGCTAAGAATCACGTAAGAAACTTGTCAGAATACAAACTCCCAAATAAAATCCTGGGTTTATGGAATTAGCAGTTGTAGGATGGGCCTGGAATTTGTAGTTATTAAAAGTTCTGAGATGATTCTATTGATTGATTTATTTATTTTTAAATATTTTTGGAGGCAAGGTCTCACTCTGTCACCCAGGCTAGAGGATAGGGACATGATCATAGGTCACTGTAATGTCAAACTCTTGGTCCTCCAGTCCCAGACTCTCAAATAGCCGGGACTAATGGTGTACACCACCATGCCTCGCTAATTTTTTCCTGTTTTTTGTAGACATGGGTCTTGCTTTTACTCAGCCTGGTCTCAAACTCCTGACTCCAAGTGATCCTCCTGCCTTGGTTTCTCAGAGTGCTAGGATTCCAGGTGTGAGGCACCACACTTGGCCCACTTGGCCAATTTTTAACTTTTTTTGTAGAGACAGGGCTTACTATGTTGCCCAGGCTGGTCTCAGAATCCTGGCCTCAAGCCATCCTCCTGCCTTGGCCTCCCAAAGTGCTGAGATTATAGACCTGAATGACCACACCCACCCCCTGCCTATTTTTATAATTGGGTGAGCTGGCAAGTTTGGAAACATCGAGTTACTCACCATGAAACCCGTTAAGGTTTCAGAAGACATCAAGCTCTGAACACTCAAAGGCACATTTATTATCATTCTTGCAGACCAGGATTACCAAGTTGGCAAGTAAAATATAGGATGTCCACGTAAATTTTAATTTCATATAAACAAGGAATGTGTCTTTAGTATATTTGGGATATACTTACACTAAAAATGTATTTTTACCTGGCAACTCTGTCAAGATTCTCTGCACCCCCATTTGTTCGACTATGGGATAGTTAAAGAAAAGTCTAATCTTTAGGAAAAGGAAGTATGCCAGTGATGAAAAGGGTCTATTTTGTGTGTGTGTGAGAGACAGAAAGAGAGAGATCTCCAGAACTCTGTCCCTGTGATTAGAGTTCAGTGATGTCATCATAGCTCACTGAAACCTCCAACTCCTGGGCTCAGATGATCCTCCTGCCTTGGCCATCCAAGTAGCTGAGACTATAGGTGCATGTCGCTATGGCCAGCTAAGTTTTATATTTTTTGTAGAGATGGGATCTTGCTATGCTGCCCAGGCTGGTCTTGATCCTTTCTCCTCGGCCTCCCACAGTACTGAAATCACAGATCTGAGCCTCCATGCCCAACCTATTTTAAAGTCCTCTCTATGAGCTGCTCAGCTTCTCACTCTCTTATTTGGCCTTTGCTCACAGGATTGCCAGGAAGAGGAACCTGGCCACTGGCTCTTCATCATTCTAACCAAAAAGCTACAGTTGCTGCAGAAGACAGTGGAACCATTTCTAAAGATAAGACACACGGGTTTTAAAGCACAACTTAGGATTCTGCTTGCTCATATCTAATGAGACAACAAGGCAAGTATAAGTGTTAATGCATTCACTTGTCAATGTGTTTGTTGATTTCACAATAATTTAATCATTTCTAAGCTCTACACATTTTGTCCTCTGGCCAGATTTCCCTGGCACTTGGTCTTGTGGTGCGGATGCTGCGTCTGTCAGATGATGCCTGACACAGGTTGAGGCTTCTTCCAAACACCGATAGATATCCGCTCATCTGGCAACTGGAAGGGTTTACAATAGTGCCAATTTGGAAATCCCACCGTCAATTATAAAGCCCACCTCCCCCAAGGAGGGAGAAGGAGGGCAAATGTAGAGCTGAATATGAAAATCCGAAGGACTGTATGATCTAAGAATGAAATGTTTTCTAAATCAAATTAAGCTACACGGTGGAAATTGAGGGGGAAAGTCCTTAAGGAGACTTTTAAATGAAAATGAAATGTCTGTTAGCACGTCACAGAGGTGCAGTGATACCGAGTGGCAGGCTTGTGTCTCATTAATTTCAAACATAGATTTTTATGTGAGGCTCTTTGATTATAATTTGATTATCTGACCCTGTAATTAAAGTTTATTGCCAATTTGGAAGCTTACATGTAAAATGAACTGGTTTTCTTCAAAGCAATATACAATCTTTTGGACTCATTGACTTCTGGTTTTGCATTTAAATGGAAAAGTCAGTTATAACGTGACAAACAGGTTGGGGTTTTGATCATTAATCCTGCTAAAGCAATATTCATAAATTCAATTCTGATTCAGTTGGAATACTTTTCTTTTATTAGTTTCTGTGTTATTAAATGAGATTGTTTCTGACTAATATATTTCTGGACTCAAACTGTAGCTCCGAGCTGTTATTCAAATCAAATAACATGCCCCTTCCTTGTGCCTTGCACTAATAAATGCCAACTCGTGATACATTTGCAAGAGGCTGTCAGCAATATTAAAGGAGGCAATAATGCCACGGAGGTCCTGAAGAGAGCTGATTTTTCCAAGGACTGATATTCGTCATTTTTCTTAAAAACACAGACATCACAGGAACACACACACAAAAAACCCCAAAGAGTCAAACCTTTTCGGCTTAAATCTAAAAGTATGCTTTGACTCACATAAACATAATTCACTAGCACTTTAATAGCCAAGACATTGGAGTTAGAAAACTCCTAACTTTAGGAGCCTGAGTGAGAGAAGAAGGAAGCTGATTTCAGAGAAGAGTCAACGTTATAATGAGAAGGAAAAAGTGCTGCTTAATGGGTGGTGCCTGTGGCTCAAAGGAGTAGGGCGCCAGCCCCATATACCAGAAGTGGCTGGTTCAAACCCAGCCCTGGCCTAAAAGAAAAAGAAAAAGAAGTGCTGTTTAACTTGGGGACTCTGATGGTCTTTCTTTTCAATATTCAGGTAGGAAGGAGAGGCTACATTGCTTTTGAAATTAGAAAAACTATTCATAAATTATCATCAGATGTCTAGAGCCAAAAGGGGTGTTGGAGACCCTCTTCCTTGTTCCCATTTGGCAGACGAGAAACTGAGGCCCAGAGGGAAGTCAGATGGTCAGAGTTACATGGTGAGTTGGGGGCAAAATCCCAAACAGAAACCCTGTCTTAACATTCCCCATAGTTTTTCCCCTCACACTCTCCTCACCATCCAGCTCACAAAAGGCTCATAAATATTCACACAAACTTCAATGGGGGGGTGGGGGAGGGCTGGAAGGCCCAGGTCCACCCCACTGCCTGTTGCCCTCCAGCAAATCATCTGAATACGGGAATCTCCCCCTCCAGTTGGGGTTACACCTGCCCTTCCTCCCTGTTGAGGAGAAGTAAATGAGAACTGATGTGTAAGCTACAAGGGGCAGGTTTCTAATAATTTCTTTCTTTCTTTTTCTTGACACAAGGTCTCGCTCTGTCATCCAGGCTACAGCCCAGTGGCATCATCACAGCTCACTGCAGCCTCAAATTCTTGGGCTCAAGCCATCCTCTTGCCTCAGCCTCCCAGGTAGCTGGGACTACAGGTGTGTGTCATTATGCACTGCTAATTTTTCCACTTTCTCTTAATAGAGACCGGAGTCTCTATGTTACCCAGACTGGTCTTGAACTCCTGGCCTCAAGTGATCCTCCTACCTCAGCCTTCTAAAGTACTAGGATTGCAGGCATGAGCCACCAAGCCCAGCCTGTAAAAATATCTTAACTTTTTACATTCCAAGTACTTTATTGAGGTATAATTGGCATACAAATAACTAAAAATATAAAGTATAACATCTTTTCTAAATAATCATAATAGTATTAGGCGGTGCTTGTGGCTCAACGAGTAGGGCACCAGCCCCATATACCAAGGGTGGCGGGTTCAAACCCGGTCCCAGCCGAACTGCAACAAAAAAATAGCTGGGCATTGTGGCGGGCTCCTGTAGTCCCAGTTACTCGGGAGGCTGAGGCAAGAGAATCGCCTAAGCCCAGGAGCTGCAGGTTGCTGTGAGCTGTGAAGCCATGGCACTCTACCAAGGGTGACAAAGTGAGACTATCTCTAAAAAAAAAAAAAAAGAAAAGAAAAGAAAAGAAAAGAATCACAATAGTATTAAAGTTTTCATGTTTTGGACAAATTTTCCCTGAATGCCTATTTTTGGGCCTCAGACATTGTCCTCCAGACTTAACAGTTGGTTGTTCTTTTCCTCTTTCCTGAGAGCTCACGCTTTTTCCATCAGCTCCTCTCTTAGAGATCCAGTGGGTATTGCTAGATTTCCTTGTTACACAGTCATTATGGGCAAGAATTCTCTCTCCTGCCCAAGCAGGAGATTCTTCAAACTCATGAATAGAATTCTAGCATCTCTCTTGAGATCTCATCTAACCTGAGTGAGAACAGCCCACATCGTGCAATCCCAAAGGTGCAGCTGTTGGTGCGCGTACCGAGAGAAGGGAACACTTTTACACTGCTGGTGAGACTGCAAACCAGAAGAGCCTATTTTGGAAAGAAGTGTGGAGAATCCTCAAAGAGCTAAAAGTAGACCTTCCATTTGATTCCACAATCTCATTACTAGGTGTCTACCCAGAAGAAAAAAATCATTTCACTATCAGTACATTTGTGCTTGAATCTTTACAGCAGCTCAATTCCCAATCACAAAGATGTGGGAACCACCCAAGTGCCCATCCACACATGAATGCTTAAATAAACTGCGGCATATGTATACCAAGGTGTATTATTCAGCCGTAAGAAAAATGGTGACTTTACATCATTTGTGTTTACCTGGGTGGATTTGGAGAACATTCTCCTAAGTATCATAAGAATGGAAAAGCAAGCATCCCAGGTACTTAATACTGGATTTGAAACTAGTAGATGATCTACAGGCCCACAGGAGAGAAAAACACAATTAAATTCAACAAGGTGGGAGGGGCTGGGTAAGCTCCCACCTACTGGGCGCAATGTGAGGGTAGCTGGCACTCCTTCCAGGGGCTGGACTCGACTCCACCTCGGAGTTTGCCTTACAAAAGCAAACAGCATAACTTAATCATATGTACCCTTATATTGGGAGAAAACGTTGAAAAGAAAAATAGAATTCTAGAGTCTCTAAGTTACAAAAAAACTTGACCCTCTGCTCATAGCTCCCCTCTCCCCACAATACCTGACAAATACTCTGCCCCCCACTGACTCAGCTAGCTTGCCTGATGAGGGCGTGCCCTGACCTCAGCAGTGCCACAGAGTCGCCCTGCTGGAAAACACTTCCCACGGGTGCTACGCACTCTCACTAACATCACAAAGCAGGTGCCTCTTGTTAAAGTCCAGTGCACATTTTGTGCATCCATTCATTCACTGATGAACATTTGAGTTGTTCCCACCTCTTTTGTTTGTTTTGAGACAGAGTCTCACTTTGCTAGAGTGCTGTGGCATCATAGCTCACAGCAACCTCAAACTCTCGGGCTCAAGTAATTCTCTTGCCTCAGCCTCCCCAGTAGCTGGGACTACAGGCGTCAGCCGCAATGCCTGGCTCTTTTTTAGAGTTGGAGTCTCACTCTTGCTCAGGCTGTCTCGAACTCTTGAGCTCAAGTGATACACCCACCTCGGCCTCCCAGAGTGGTAAGATTACAGGCGTGAGCCACCTCACCAGGCCCTGTTTCCACTTCTTGGCTATTACCTGTGAGCATGTACTGGCCTGAGTCCCCGTTTTCAATTGTTCTGGGTAAAAGGAGAGGGGTGACTGGGTCACGTGATTGATTCTGTGCTTAACTTTTTGAGGAACCATCATGCTTTTCACCGTGACCACCGGCAATGCTCCGGGTTCCAATTTCTTCACATCCTTGTGGACGTTTGTTATTCTTCATTTTTTGATCATAGACGTTCTCCTGGGTGTGCAGTGGAACCCGGGGTTGACTTGCATGTCTCTAATGACTGATGATGTGCAGGGAGCTGATCTATTTGCACAGGTTCCATAATGGAAAAGAGGTGTGTTGGGGGGACAAGGCATGTCCAGTGCAAAGCAGGCCAGTGTGGTAAACTCATCTGGCCTGAATTTAATCTCTTCACTTGCAAATTTTCTGAACTAGTATTCTCAGCTTTGACTGCCAGCCAGAATCAGCTGGGAGCTTTTAAAAGTATGATGGTGGCTGGGTGTGTGGCTCACTCCTGCAATCCCAGCACTCTGGGAGGTCAAGGAGGGTGGATTGCTTGAGCTCAGGAGTTCGAGACCAGCCTGAGCAAGAGCAAGATTCTGTCTCTACTACAAATAGAAAACTAGCCGGGCGCTGTGGAAGGTGCCTGTAGTCCCAGTTACTTGGGAGTCTGAAGCAAGAGGATCACTTGAGCCCAAGAGTTTGAGGTTGCTGTGAGCTGTGACACCACGGCACTGTACCGAGGGCAACAAAGTGAGACTCTGGCTAAATAAATAAATAAAACTATGATGGTGCCAGCTGCACTACCAGGGCTTCTGGCATGAGTGGTCTAGGTGGGGACAGCATTTGTCCCATTACGGGGGAGACTCAGCCCTAATTTTTCATGAAAAAAAAAAATGAGAAAACCCTAAACCCTGCTTTTTCTTTTTTCATTTAAAGGTATAGTCTCCAAAACTTTTACTACTTTTAAGTGTTAGCTCTGTAGCTATTGTTTTTCGGCTCATTCCCACTTGGAAACTCAAAATGCCTCTGAAAATCATCTTGGAACAGTAGTTGAACTTAGGCCCAAGCCCACCTCTGGTTTGCTCCTCTCCCCTCTCTAGAACTTAGGACCACTCATTAATTTAGCGACAGCAGTAACTGGGGCTACAATACCACCCCACCCCTCACGGGTGCTGGTGGCTGCCCTTGTTTCATGCCCTCATTCTTCTCACACACCCTAAGGCTTGACCTGTCCAGATCCTGCGAAGCCCCGTGGGAGGAGGTAAGGTGGACACCTGACAGGGTTGCCCGGATGGATTCACCAGGACCCACCTGGTCTCTGGGAGTTCAGTCAAAGGAAGCAAGGCAACCAACTCCCAAGGAAATAATTATAGTGCATGCCCAACTCTATGCCTCTCCAAGTGTCGGTGGTATAACTAGCATGTCATAGGAAGCAGTGTTCAGTAGGGCACAGACATGGACTTGAATAACATGGACTCGCCAAAGGACAAAGTTACTCCCTTCTCAGTTATTTTTTAAGCCTTTAGATAAGCAAGCAGAAAGTCTCAATTTGGTGCTGATCAGTCTTTAACGCCTCTCTTCAATCATACCTCCTTTAAAAATTTTTTTAAAGCCTCTGCCACAAATGTGCTTCGTCAGATCCTTGGTCAGGCCGGGAAGCGTCCGTGCTTGATTCCCCTGTTTGTGTTCATTGGAGCTGGAGGTGCCGGGGCAGCTTTGCGTGTCCTGCATCTGGCATTGTTCAATCCAGATGTAGTTGGGACAGAAAGAATAACCCAGAACCCTGGGACAAACGGGGTCCCAGTGATCAATCTAAACTAATACCACAGCTAGTGAAATATCAGTGTGATACTGATACAGTCTGGCTTTGGAAATTAAGGAAACATCTAAGTGACAGAGACAGAGAAGCCATTGAGTTCTACTCAGTGACTGTGGATTAAAGCAAATGGAAGAAAGAAGGTCCAGACTTCTACACCAAATGTTTCACGATGAAGCTGCTTAGAACGAAGGTCTTCCAGAAGCCGTCCGCACAATTTTCCACTTAACCAGGAAATATTTTTCCTCTAAATGCATGAAATCATGGTGATGTGTTGTGTTGAGGATTATTTATTTAGTAAATATCCAAAACTTAGAAAACAAATTTTTTTAAAAAGCAGACATAGATTCAGCCTCTAGCTACAATAATGCTAGACCAAAAATTGGCAACATTGCTTTGCTTCTGTTGTGCTTATTTTCCAATGGGCTTTAAAATGGCTCGTCTCCCTGATCTCTTTTTTTTGAGACAGAGCCTCAAGCTGTCACCCTGGATAGAGTGCTGTGGCATCACAGCTCACAGCAACCTCCAATTCCTGGGCTCAAGCGAGTCTCCTGCCTCCACCTCCCAACTAGCTGGGACTACAGGCGCCCGCCACAACGCCTGGCCATTTT